>PVIU01019168.1:0-35748 GCA_004026605.1 Ondatra zibethicus | reverse complement strand
TCCCAGTCCAGCTGGATTGGTGCGCTCCCATTAGTTCAGGCACACTGTCTCAGTAGGTGGACCAGCCCCTCACGGTCCTAACTTCCTAACTCATCTTCTCCCACCTTCTGCTCTTCAACTGCACCTTGGGGGCTCAATCCATTGCTCTGATGTGAATGTGGGTCTCTGTCTCTATCTCCATCCATCGGATGAAATTTCATAATCATCTTTCTGGGTATTCTTCTGAGGTATTCTTTAGGCCCCATCCTCTACTGAGGGGCTACATGTAGTTCATAGTTTCTGGAAGAGGGATAATCATTTTTTTTAAAAAAAAAATGTGTGGCCATTGGTAGATTTCCCATACTCCAGTGGATGATCCCATACCCATGCACATATGGGCAGCACTAAATAAACTTATTGGGTTATCAAAAAAGAAAAAAGGACATACAGTCAGAATTGTGTGTGTAAGGGGAAGTTTCGAGGAGCTGGAGGGAGGTTTATGCGATCATGTTTCATCATATACATGTATGAAATTCTCTATAATAATTACTATTTTCAGAAAGCTATACTGAGATTCCATTTCACTCCTGTCTGAATGACACTGATCAAGAAAAGAAATTACAGCAAATGCTGTCAAGGATGTAGACAGAAGGTAGAGTGTTTATCTAGATTGTTCTATTATTAATAAAAACTTGACAGTTGGATATTGGGGTAAAAACCTGATAGATCCAGAAAGCAGCGGAGGAGCTATCAGCTGGCCCTCTTTCCCTCCATGCTTCCCAGATCGGAAGGGCCCACAAATCTGCTTAAGTCCCTCCCCGCTCTTTCCTGTGCCTCTCTGTCTTATCATAGCCTGGGCTTTTCAACATCTCTATGGCTAATTCTGGTCATCTAGTCATTAACTCTGCCCCCTGATTTAAGATTAACTTTATTAACAGTCTTTGAGTGTCACAGTGCAATCAAATACCCTGCAATGAAAAGGCAGCTCTTACACATTGCTGTTGGAAACATAATTTGTCTAGAAACTGGAGAGCTCCTCAAAAAGTAGACTGAAAACTGGAGTGACCCCACTTTGCCAAATTAGCACATCGGAGGTGTGCTCACACGCTGGGGTTTAGGGCAGCGCTGTCCATGACAGCTGAGCTATGGAGCCAACTTGCATCCCATCCACTAGAGGAGTGGATAAATAAATGTGATGTCTACACAGTAGAGTGATTTTCAGCTATAAAAAAAGAATGAAGCTATGTCATTTGTAGAAATAGTTCATACAACTGGAGATAAACATTAAACAAATTAAACAACTCTCAGAAAAATAAATACTGCACGTTTGTTTCATTTGGAGCCTAACTTTCATATAGACACATACAATCATATTTGTATAGAAGTCATTAAAGTAGAAATAAGATGACCTAAGGGGGGCAGGGTGCTAACAGAAAGGGGAAAGGGGGAAGAAAGAGGAGGGTTTCAAGGGACGGTGGGGAACATGATTAAAATGCATTGCATGAGGGCATGGAAGTGGTCTCATGCTACTAAAATAAAAAGTGTTCAAATGTAGCACTCAGACTGTTTTTTGAGTTCTATTTTATATATTTTTAAATTATTATACATGGTTTATGCAAGAAAGAAGATGGTTTCCATTCACGTTTGACATTAGAAGGAAATAGTCAAGGTCATGTCTACAAACCTAGAAGCTCCTGTCTTTCTACTGCACTCTGACGAGCCAGCCCTGGTCTCAGCGACTGTCTGGTTTGCACTGGTTATTCCCTACATGGTTCAGATATAAGGAAACTCTGTGTCAACACGTGATTTGACTTAGCCACAGGTACTGGCTAAGGAATCTGTCAAGCTTGCGCAGAACTACCCTTAACTGAACCCGGAGAATGTCCTGTGAGTTGAGAGTAATTTATGGCCTACAAATTCCTGACCATTTCCAGGGTTCAGGCCTCAGGAGAAGGGGAGCAGTGGGCCTCAGAGCAATCTGTGGGATGCATCCTGTGGGGGTTAGCCCCATTTCTAACAGTACATTTGAAGATCATATGGCGTGTTCTGGTGTATACACACACATGGGAAGATCATTCATGGGGAGAAGAAAGGTATATTTCATGGCTACTATCTATGTATTTTAGATAGCATCCATCTACAGTTTCATACCTAAAAGAATGATGCAGTTTGCTCCTTCCAATGTGCTGTCCAAGAACTGTTGATGCTGCACCCACAATGGCAGGGCATGTTTACAGTGGCTGCGAGGAAGCATCACTCATATTCAAATGCAGGGCGGATGGGCTCTTTGTCATACAACTTGGCCTTGCAATTGGAGTTGAAAGCTGCTGCTGTCAAAAGAGATGTTTGGGTGACTCAGCCAAGAAAGTGGAGTATTGGTTTTGGCAGCAGAAAAGGGGTGATTATTTCATGTGTGAGAGAGGTTCTAAGAGCTGTTTATACACTCCCCAGCCATGGACACAGTTAGGTAGTTTGATGACTTGAGCAGTGCCTCATTCCTGAGACTCCCCCGACTCCTGTTGGTGGCTCAGTGCTGCCACTGTTTAGTTGACGTGATTGGAGTTAAGTTCACACTTCCCACACCCTGTTGCCAGGTTGGCGGGAACCTGCAGAAAATCCTCCACCACCACCACCCGCCCGTACCCTCTTAATGACCTTGAAAGTCTCTATGTCCCCAGAGACCCCAGCTACATAATTCACTTTATGTAGTGCAGGTCTGTTAATGAATCTGTTACAACACAGAATGCCACTTTCCTGGTTGTGTTGAATGTGCTAGGTGTAGATATTATGGACATCCTTATCTACTTTGATGGGATGACTAAGTGAATGACGTGCCATGTCTGAATCAACATGCCCTAGTTATCTTATTATTCCTTAACAGAATGTCTGAGAAAACCATTTTGTGGGAAGGATTCATTTTGCCTCACAGGTTGCAAGGATCCAATCCATCATTGCCAGTGGAAATCGTGGCAGCATGCTTGGTGGTGGCTAGTTATATCATGCTGCCAGGAAATGGAGACTCATGCCGGAAGTAGAACTGCACTATAATTACAAGACTCCCATCTCTGTGACCACTTTCTTCAGCTCCTAAAGGTTCCACAACTTCCCAGAGCAGCACCACCAGCTGTACACAAGTGTGCAAAAATATGAGCCTCACGAAGACCATCTTTATTTAAACCACAACAGTCATCTCCAGGCTCCTATAGACTCGTGGTTCTCAAAATGAAAAGCGTACTTAGTCTAGTTTCAAAAGTCTACATTGTCTCGTAGTTTCAAAGCTAGTCAAAAGTCTCTTCTGAGACGCCAGACACTCTCTTAACTATGAGCCCTTGTAAAATAAAATGTTATGTCTTTCCAATATACAAAGACACATAGTAAACATCTCCATGCCCAAAGGGAGGCGTGGGGATACAGCATGAGAGATCAGATCAAAGGAAGACTAAAACCCAGAAAGGTGAGTACTAAGCCTATAGCTATATGTCTGGAATATGGGGCCCTTATAGCATAATCTATTCTCCACTGCCCTTACAACTTTGCTGATGATAGTGTGCATTGGCTGTCTTTTAAGACTGAATTCATTGGTACCTACCTGAAGCTTCTCCAATAGATTCCTTACGGTCCTGATATTTCCAGTGTTCGGAGGATCCACTGAAACTTGGGCTTCACCTTCACAACCTCATGCATAATCCCCTGAGGGGGTCCACGTAGGGCCAACTCTTACTCACTGCCTGGCCTTAGAAGATTTTTGGAACCTTGGAAAAAACTTAACAACCTCATTACTCTTGCATTCTGTGTACTTGAAAAGTACATAGACAACGTCCTAAGTGCTGGTAGCAGCTTTATAACCTGGTTATTTGGGTTGTGCCAGCAGTTTTCCCTTCAGTCATTCTTTTCTCTGGTACTCAGTTTTCAAATTAATATCTTTCAAGTTGTTTTTCAGTTTTATTGCAACCATCAGTGGGTGGGGTCTTGCCCTGAAAGTGGTATGGATGCTTTCTCCTAAATAGTGTTAACATTTTTTTAATAATTAAGGTTACTCTGTGCACAGTTGCCTTATCTATCCTGTCCTCAACTTTAACCAGATTTAACCTCCTATCTTCACCAAGATACACATCTTCTCACATCCTTCCTCTCTTTTCTTAGCTCTCCATCTCTTGTCTTATGTGAACATGACTAAAAACAGCGAGGAGTAGCCGTGCCACAACCTGAATGGTATGCCGTCTTGAAGTCTCTTGCCAAACCCGTTAGCAGTAACTTTTGAATTCATCTGATGGAAAATTTCAGGCCTTGGACAGAATATAACCAGATTCTTTGCCAGAATGTAATATAGATGGCCTCTAATCCACTTTCCAGTAGAGTCCTTCTTTACCTCTGAAGCTTCATGAGCCCAGGCATCACTGTACACATTTCTGCTGGCATTCTGGTCTTCCTTACTCCAGCCAGAATGGGTGGTTCATCTCAGCTTATAGCATTCTGAGGGCTCATTAACCTATGGATCTAAACTCTTCCTCATTCCTTTTGAAAACTGCTTCCAAAGACCTTAAGGCCACATGGTTGGGTTTCATATAAAGTTAACAATGACTCTATTCTCAGTTTCAATTTCCTGTATTAGCTATGTTAAGAGCCCCACCTACTAAGAGTTCCATAACATCCAATAACTAGGAACTAATTATTCTAACACATGAACATTTGGGTGGCATTTCACACTCAAACCATAGTACAGCTTAGTCACAATATGCAAAACATGAACACACACAAAAGCAACAATAAGTCAGTGGGCCTGAGGAGCCATGTAGCAAATTTAAAAAGCCATTTCTCTAAAAATAGGCCCTTTGGATTTATTTTGCTGACAGAATGTATTAGCTATGTAATGCAGAGCAATTCCACATGGGAGAAGACACCTAGGTTTTCCACCACTATATTTTAAGGAGTTTAGAGAGTTTGCCTCTATGTGATCATCATAATTTGACATTCAGTGCTAAAAGTAAAATGTAACTAGAGCAAGGTTCATTTGCTGTAGGATTAAGAAAAAAAATGAGTTTCCCATGATGTCTGTTGAAATATTGCAGGATAGCAGACATCTGTAAAGGGTGTGGGAGAACAGAAAGCCCCTCCTTGCCGCTGGTACCCTCTGAGTCTCCGAGTCCATGTCAGTGTAATGGGAAGAATTCCTACCTCACCTTGACATGAGGGACTAACAGGACTCTAAATAAGCACATGCTGTGAAAGAGAGATATTATATCTGTATGAGGGCTTATTATTTGGGAATCCATGGACATTTCAAGTACCAATGACCACTCTCATTGAGACATTAAATACAATAACAGTAATTCCAAAGATAGCAAACAATCTTCTAACAATAATATTCTAACAAGTATTTTCCTATTATAATGGTGTTTTTATTAACCTCATTTATTACCTGTCACATACTAAGAACTTAAATGAATTATCTCATACAACCCTCAAAATGCAATAAGAAATGTGTCATCAGTCACATTTGTAAGCCTTACAGAGGTGTGTTGTGGAATATTAGCTTAATATGAGTTACATTCGTTTATGGTGTGGAATATTTGTTTAATGATGCAAAGATGGGTTGCATTCTTTTATGTTGGATTTGTTTAACCTCGTAAATCTGTGTTACTTTGCCTGTCTAAAATATCTGATTGGTCTAATAAAGAGCTGAATGGCCAAAGCTAAGCAGGACAGAGAAATAGGTGGGGCTGCCAGGCAGAGAGAATAAATAGGAGGAGAAATCTAGGCTCAGTGGAGAAGAGGGAGGATCGAGAAAAGGAGAAGGAGAGGAGGGTGCCAGGAGTCAGCCATTCAGCCACACAGCTAGCCATGGAGTAAGAGGAAAAGAAAGGGAAAAACGCAAAGGAAGGTGGAAAAATTAGTTAAGAAAAGCTGGCTAGACACAAGCCAAGCTAAGGCCAGGCATTCATAAGTAAGAAGTCTCTGTGTTTTTATCTGGGAGCTGGGTGGCAGGCCCCCAAATTGTTAAAAAAAAAACAACTACAGAGGTGAATCATTTGTATGAGGCCCCACAGCTAATAACAGGCTTCAGTCTAAGGCATGGCTTTAGACATGTGCACAGCCAACCATCATCTCAGTAGTGAAGAGAATCATCCAAGATCTAGAAATATTTCCAGACACTTGGATAAGACCCCTATGAACAGTTTCCAATAGCCTTTTATTTTAATTATTATTTCGTGTATGGCTGTTTTGCCTGAATGTATGTTTGTGGACCACTTACACCCTTGTCCTTGAAGACCAGAAGAGGGACCTGGATCCCTTGGAACTGGGTTCCAAGGTTGTGAGCTACTATGTGTCAGGAATTGAACCTGGGTCCTCAGGAAGAGCACCCAGTGTTCTGAACCACTAAGCCATCTCTCCAGGCTCAGGTGTCCAGTGCTGTTTTAATATCTGATTCCATTCTCTCAGGGCCTGAGATTTGTAAGAGTGTTCTGATGAGACCTTTACAGTGACTTAGATCCTTTCGGGCAATGAAGTGCACGGTGTGTGTGCAGGTTGTGTGGCATTGAGTTATTTCATGCTCTCATCTGTGCTGCACGAGAGCCCTGTGAGGTGAGCAGGTAAAACTTATCATCCTGAAAGACTACAGCTCCTTACTTCTCCTGCTGGATTCAGTCACTTCCTGCCAACTTTTGTCCTGCGGGAAGCATTTGTATCTCAAGGGTCTTGAATAACAATCCACTACTCCCCTGCTCCCCCTCCCCCCTTGACTCTACTGCCCACTGCTCTCCCTGCCGCTATTCTCAATGACCCTTCCAAGGGAGAAAGTGAGGCTTGGGAATGAGACAAATTAACTTGGTCACTGCCATTATTCATTTCAGACCAACTTGGACACGGCCATTTTTCATGTGCGAACCACCCAGCAGCTCTGTACGTTTGCTGAACCGTGGCTGTGAGTCTCGGTGGAGGTTGACTTCCTGGCTGGCCAAGCTGGATGTAAGCAGCTCCAGCACAGACCATCTTTTTTTCATGCTGCCTTAGCTATCCTTGTTCCCGCTGAGTGACTCCAGCCTCCTCCGTTGATGCTAATCCAATTACACTGGTACTATATGCTACATGTTATGCCTCCACTCAGGTATATAGGTCATGAAAATAATAAAATTTTATTCATAACAGTGTGTTACGTGTGAGTGTGCCATGGCCAGAGCAGCCTTACATGTGTCCACATAGAAACCAACCAAGGTGATCTTTAGGCCATTTTTTTTTCAGTCTTTGTTAAACATATCAAGAGCCCAGAACCCAAGTCTCAGAGGCTGCTGGCAGGCCACCTCCTGTCTCTTCCGTCTTCTCTGGGAGGCTGCCATGAGACTCTTTGTCTTCTCCTCCCAGGCCTGACAAGGCAAGCAGCCTTTGCTCTCATCCACGCAGGATTCAGCTGCAGACTGTAAAGCCTTCGCTGTGGCAGAAGACTAGTGCTCCGACAGCAAAGTGGGGAAGGGAGAGTCTGTCTATTCATGTGACTAGCTGTTGGCTAGTTGCTTTTCTCTCAGTGTCACCCTGATAAAGGCCACAGGAGCTGGAAGCTGGTTGTCCATCCTTTTGCTGCCTATGCGAGTAATAAGCTATTTTTACCTTAAAAGGATTTGTTGTTCTTTATGGGTTAATCTGTCAGGCTTGGGCTTGCTCTTGTCTTATGCATGACAGTGTGTGTGTGTGTGTGTGTGTGTGTGTGTGTGTGTGTGTGTGTGTGTCTGGGGCTGTGTGTGTGTCTCTGTGTGTATTTTATATACCAGACAGTCTCACACTTCATCTGTCTTCATGGCCAGCTTGCTCCTACAATGTTGTCTTTAGCCTCTTCTGTTCTTGGTAAATCTTTGCATAGATTTAGAAGCAAACACCTTCTTCAGCTCCAGGATGATGCACAGCAATTGTGGTGACTCAATTCCCCGACAGGCTACTTGGGTGCATACGCCTTTCCAGGCCCAGTGGTTCATTCTCTGTAGTTGTTTTCACACTCCTTGGCTCTTTGAGGAGGCCTGCTTCCCAGATCCCAAATAATCACACACAGTGACTTTTTCTTACTTATGAATGCCTGGCCTTAGTTTGGTTTATTTCTAGCCAGCTTCTCTTAACTTAAATTAACCCATCTACCTTTTGCCCCTGGGCTTTTATCTTTCTCTATTCTATATACCTTTCTTTTACTTCTTACTCCGTGGATTGCTGTGTAGCTGGGCAGCTGGCCCCTGAAGTCCTCCTTCCCTTCCTTTTCTTGCTCCTTGACCTCTCTTTCCAGGTTTCTCTCATTTATTCTCTCTGCTGGGCAGCCCCACTTATCTTTTCTCCTGCCCTACCTACTGGCCGCTCATCTCTTTATTAGACCTATCAGGTGTTTAGACAGGCAAAGTTCCACAGTTCCACAGAGTTAAACAAATGCAACGTAAAAGAATGCAACACATCTTTACATCATTAAACAAGTGTAACACATCTTAAATTAATGTCCCACAACAATTCTCCGTCATTGCTTTTACTCCTGACAGCCATGCTCTGAGAACTTTATAAACGCAAACTCAAGCATGTTCCTCACAACCTCGAAGGCTTCCTTATCTTAAGTGGCGTATTTCTACTGCTTGTACATCCACTGGTTTTCCTAATTCACCAGTTTTCCCTACTGCTTGGAAGCCACTTGTTTTAGCTTCTTTGTCTGAGTAAGGGGCACAGAGCATATAACTTTCTGAATCTCATTTCAGTCACTTAGTAGAGTGCCTGAACTCTGGGCAGCACCACTTCCTGGCCCTGAGGTCCTGGACTCAGTGAAAAGGAGAGTGTGGGCTGAGCACCAGCTTCTTCTCTCTGCTTCCTGATGTGATCTGACATGACCAGCTGCCTCCAGCATCTACCACTGTGATTTTCCTGATGGGCTGGACTGCACTCTCAAACTGTGAATCAAAATCAACCTTCCTTCCTTGAGACGCTTTACACGGGTATTTGGTCATAGTCATAAGGAATGCCTGGAATCCTTCAGCTGATCCTTCAGCTAAAGCCACGGAGGAGCACTCGGATTTACAGTCTGGAGCTATTGTCTTAAGGGTACATAAGACCATGGCATAGATTACATTTAGTATGTCCCTCAAAGGTGTGGTTCACAACATGTGGCTTGATTTGGGAGTAGTAGAGCCTTCAGAAAGTGGATGATTGTTGAAGGATGTTAGGTCACAGGGGGCATGGCTTCAAAGAAGATATTAGGAGCAGGGACCCTCCTTTGTCTATTGTTCTGTTTATTTGACTGCTGTGAAATGAGTGAATTCTTCTGCTATACACTTAGCCATGATTCACTGTCTTACTACAGGTGCAACATCAGCAGGCCACTGGCCGTGAACTGAACCATCCAACACTGTGAGCCAAAGCGATCTTTTCCTTCCTGCGAGCTGACTTCTCTAAGCCTTCTTCCAATAGGCCATCTAACACAAAGTATCTTGTATGCAACTTCATTGTATGTTTAAAACCATTTCTGTATAAGGAGTGTAGTTTGGGTTGCAGTGAGTGGATTTGTGTGTATCCCCAGTCACCACATGCACATCATCTATCCACGCCACATGAACATTGATCCACACCACATGAACATCGATCCACGCCACAAGCACATGGATCCACACCACATGCACATTCATCCACGCCACAAGCACATCAATCCATGCTACATGCACATTGATCCACACCACACGCACATCGATCCACGCTACACGCACATTAATCCACACCACATGCACATCTCTCCATGCCACATCACATCTCTCCACGCCACATGCACATTGATCCATGCCACATGCACATTGATCCATGCCACATGCACATTGATCCACGCCACATGCACATCGATCCATGCCACATCACATTTCTCCATGCCACATGCATATTGATCCACACCACGTGCACATCAATACACACCACGTGCACATCTATCCACACCACATGCACATCTGTCTACGCCACACGCACATTCATCCACACTACATGCACATCTATCCATGCCCTTCTCCCATTACATGATTTTTACCACCTTTTTCAAAACGATTAGGCATACCTGTGTGGGCCTACTTGTGGATTCTTATTTTTTAACATATTTATTTTTATTTTATGTGTGTGAATGTCTCCCCCCCCGTGTGTGTGTGTGTGTGTGTGTGTGTGTGTGTGAAGGGCACCAGAGCTGTCATGTGGGCACTGGGAACTTGACATGGGTCCTCTACAAGAGCAGTGAGTGTTCTTAGCCAATGGCCATCTTCCCAGCCCACTTTTGGGTTCTTTACCCTTCCTCGCTGGCATACTCCTCAATCAGTCTTCATTGTCCTTCACATCAGAGTGAGGCAGATGTTGTGTTTGTCATTTCACTGATATAGATGCTGAGGGTCAGGGGGTATGAGTGATGTAGCCTTAGCTATACATCCAACATAAAGGAGATTTTTCTGGTCTTTGCTTTTCTACATATCCCATGCTTATTCTGAAGCTGTGTGATAGTTGCTGTTGCCCTGTGATAGTTCAATAAACCTTTCCATTAACAATAAAGACAATTATCACAACACTAAAAATAAAATGGAAGTTATAAACAAAGAGACAAGGATAACATTCCTCCATCAACTCTGAACTCTGAGCTTTGCACTATGGCAGGCATATTTGCTACAGCAGATATGAACCTTACCCATGCACAATTCTCATCTAATTGTCAATTGTTCATTGATCCAAAGCATACTGTGGCATTTTGACCAGTTCGAAAACCTTGATATCCTCCATTTAATGAGCTGGATGTCTGGAATGATGTTATTGTAAGACAGTTGATAATTGCTGCCGTGAGCAGTGCAAGGCACACAGTATTTGCACATGGTCCCAAGTTCCTTGGGAGGGGCTTCAGAGTTGCAGGAATTCATTTCAGCAAGCAGGGAATTGCTGTGTGGGCAGGCCAGGATGAACCATCGCTACTCCAGCAATGATCGATGATGTCCAAGAAGACATTTGCTAGCAAGGGGGCCTCTGATTGTGATCTATTCTCTTTTACAGCTCCCTTGGTAAGTGTAAACACACAGCCCAGGAGATTTTCACAGTGAACATTGCAAGAGCATTCTCTTCTGAATCACTCAATGCCATGGCAGTTGGCTTAAGTCAAGGCCTTCTTCTGATTGATATTATTTTCCACTTGGTAATGCAGCTTAACTGTACAACAGAATATATGAAATCTGAAGAGTTCCTTAAATTGATTTGAAATTATTTTATAAATAAATATGGAGTCTAAAATGAAAATAAACTTAATTGTTAGAAGAAATCCTCCATCTTACTTAAATTATAAATGGAAAAACTCCTAGTGACTCATGGCTCATTCTAACTCTGACATTAGCTGGTGTTTTCTCACCTACATTTTCATGCTTTTGAAAGAGGGCGTGTAAAACTAATGTGAGTCATCTATTAAGCAGCCTAACCATGGGACGTTTGTAAATTTATGCACAATGGAATCTTTATGTATTCATTTTTGCAATCTGAAACTCATTAGTATACGAAGTGCCTGATAGTAGTTTGGTTAAGGATGATGTATGTATTGCAATTCAGAAATTCCTGCAAGATTCCTTTCCAAATTACCTGACAGTCCCAAATTCACACCTTGAAGCCAGATGATTTCAATCTGAGAAGGGTGGGGAATCTATCCCATTGTCAGAAATAGCCAACCATGACATGTGGCTCAGCACCATTAATAAACCCTAGACCCCAATTTCCCATGCCACTTTGAAATTTTCTGCAAGTTCGATTTTATGAAAAGAGATATATTCCAGATTTTCATTTTTGAAGTAGACTCCCTTGTAGATTTACAGAGAGCATTGCCAAGAAATGGAGTCCTAATGAAATGTCATCCTGAGGGGCCAGCCTTGCTTTGGGAAATGTCCACCGAAAGGATGCGTTCAGAGGAATTCAGACATCTTTAGATCTCTGGCTCCCATCCAAGTTGCATGCAGGCCCACTTGGCACCAGCCTCACTGCGGCTTTCCCACAAGGCCCTGGACAGGTTCCAGGAGGCTCCACTCTCATAGGAGTCTGCACAACAGAGAGGAATCACAAAGCAGTCAGGCCTTGGGCTCTAGTTGCCAAAGAGACCCTGCAGACCCAAAGGAACAAGCCTGCTGTGTGTCCCATCAGGGATTCTGGATGCTACAACAAAGGAACCTTAGCTCTGGGCCAGGGAGGAAGTATCAGGTGTTCTGCTAGGGTTCAAGCTGCCAAAGACTCCACAAACATCATGATTGAGGATTGTCAGCAAATTTAGAAACATAACATGTTCATCTGTGTTCACAGCGCAAAAGAAATCCATAAGAAGGTGTGTGATCGCCAGCAAAGTGGTGGTCAAAACGATACTTGAGGTCTCTGACACCAGCTAGGAGTATACAGATCTTAGCAACCTTTCTACTATCCATGCATCTATGTTTCCTTATCTGTACAAAAGCACACTGGACAAAGTGGTCTAAGCCAGCATTTGCATATGTTTAAGGGCAGTGGTAGGTGAAGGGTCATACTTCCAGCTGCTATTTCAGTTCCAGATCACGAGCAGGTGGTATACAGTCAGAAGTAGGAGCCAAGTCAGCGGTTCTCTGCCTCTGTTACTCATATGCCCTCCGCTCCAGGAAAGAAAGTTGGAGCTCGTCTTGTTGCTGTTGTGTTTGAGGTGCTCGGACCAAACGTAGAACCTCCTGCATGTCAGGAGTCACCCCGAGCCATCAATTGTTGTTAGGCTATTTCTGCCCATAAAACATGAGTCTCCCAGAATATAAGATTACTCCAAAATGTACATAAGCAGAAAAAGAACAGAATGCCTGATTCTCTCTTCAGAGTTAATAGTTGGAAAGCATAAAGTAGAGGAAAAGGGAAACATCCAGAAATCAAGCAAAGACCTGAACAGGGAGATAACCAAGACATAAATGGCCAATCAACACATACGTAACCTGTCAGAATGTCCTGTCATTGTGTTCTCAGAGACCTGAATCAACCAAGAAGCCCAGAACCTGCTGTGGGAGCACAGTATGCTCCTTCAGCCAATAGCCTTTAAGATACCAGCCCACTTGGGCATGGTCTCTTATAGTTTAAAAAGCAGCGGAACCATGTGCCCACTCTCTTGCTTCTGGCTCCTGTTCTGGCTGCTGGACTCTGTTCCTGTTTGTGCTCAGACGAGGACTGTTGTTTAGGACGGTGATCTGTAAGTTTCCCCCTTAAATAAATAACCCTTTTATTATCCTAATTCTGAACTGGTGTGGGATTGTTTTACAGCATCAAGAACCACCATATGCCTTTGCCTTAGGCTTTGGGAGGAGGTTAGAACACAGAAAAACCTTTAAACATATTCAGTCCTTTTACTCTAAAATTCAATATATTCTGAGGAAATAGTCAGAAGTGATATAAATCTTACATATTGATACTCACAATAATAAAAACAAAAATCATCTAAATGGTCAAAGTTATTTTGACAAACCCAACTGTTGTCATCAAAACTTCTGTTAATGAAAAACAATAATATTGAACTATGACAGTGAAAATTGAATGCAGCAGAGAGAATGATACAAGCAGCATGAATCCCAAGTGTGTAATCATGAAAATAAAGATTAATACATAATTTCATTTTACTTAATTCTCTTATACAAATGCCCATCAATAAATATGCATCACTACTATTTTTATTTAAAAAAACAAATATTATTTTCAAATGAATTAGAACTGAAAAACCCTTTGGCAACATATATTCCATAGTGACATGCCCCGGTCTGTGGTTCCCCTCCCAGGCATACACACTACAGAAATGCATTGCATATGTTCACCAAACTCATATGCTAAGGCACCCACAGCAGGCTGACTTATAAGAGCCCGAAGCTGGAAACTGTCCAAATGGCCATTAGCAATAGAATGAATTATTCAGTTGAGGTATACTGCCTCAACAGACGATCATACAAGCATGATGAGATGAGCAATGCACAATTGCCCCAAGTGATGGACAAAGTCGCAAGCAACATGTGTGACTAAGAGAAAGAAGTCACACAAGAAAGTGTGGCCTGTGAATCCATTTATATGAACAATACACAATTTCACAGAGTGACGGACAAAGTCACAAGCAACATGTGTGACAAAGAGAAAGAAGTTACACAGGAAAGTGTGGTTTGTGAATCCATTTGCACAAACTATGAAAAGTGCCAAGCCAATGTGAGTTGGTGTTTACTTGTGATTCCCGAGGTGGAAAGGGCTGTAGGAGGGCAAGGGGCCTCTGGAGGCTTCTCCTGTGCAGTGACACTTGGTTCCATGAGAATTTGTCTAAGGTAGGTCTCTGCACCCCTCCATATGCTCATGGCACCTTAGTAAAATGCTAAGAATAAAAGACTAGTGTTTCAACACTTGTAAAATGGGCAGAGGAAAGACAAGAGGCAGAGAGGACAGGAGCTAGGACGAGCTAACATCTGGCCTGAGAGGAGCAGGCCTCCTGCTGGGAAGAACTGTGGGAGTTTCTATTCCCCTAGGTTGAATGAAGAGGAGAAAGGCCTTCTAGAGTGATCTTCAGTACACACAGGCTTTGGGATTATCCCTGACCCCTCTGCACATGCTTGCCCTGGCTCTTGCTGCTCTAACGTTCAGTCCTCACCATTCCCTTCGTGTGAAGGGCTTGATTCCCCCACCTGTACACAATCCACCCCATTCAAGTTCATGACTCACTTTCTCCAGAGGGCCATTCAGCATCCACCATTTAAAATAACCTCCCATCAAGCACACACCACTATAATAATTTTATCTAGTCTCTGAAAAGTTGCTCAGCTAGGTGAGTGGTGATGTAATAATCTAAGGAGTTAGGAAGCTGAAATGGGAGAATTAGGAGTTCGAAGCCAAACTAGACTACATAGTGAGATCTCAAAACATGAATCATTATCTTATGTAATTAAGGTACACACACATAGGTATTTTCACATACATTCATTCATACATAATGGGGTTCACATACACATGCACACACATGCACGCACGAGTGCACATGCACACACACACACACACACACACACACACACACACGCACTAGGATATCTCAGTCACCAACGGGATTACCATAAGATGACATTGCCTAATGATGTTCTAACTATCCTAGTTTGTGTATCTGTCCTGTGATGTTCAAGCAGTGATAAAATTGCATGAGAATTTATGCAATTTTATGAGAAGGTATGCCATCAAACAGTGCATGACTGTCTTCACACAGGTTTAGAATGGGGATAGGTGGTTCAGATGATAGACACATAGCAGAAGATTGAGAGGCAGAGATACAGATGTTTGCTCACAAGAATGAAAGACGGATAGGGCAGACACTTTATCTTCTCTGCTTTCAGTTCCTTTCTATAATTCCTTGAATAGTTTCCAACTATCAAAATGCTCAATAAATTTGTTGGTGTAACTTCATCCCCATTGCTCACAAGCTACACTGGGGGTGATAAATACAGATACTCTCTCTCTCTTCTTGACACCTCTCTCTCTCTCTCTCTCTCATCTCTTCCTCTCCCCCTCCCCCTCTCTGAAACTGTTTGCTGAGCAAGAGTTGGGGTCACAGATGCAGCTCCCCAGAATAATTGGAAACAGACAGAGTCATTGTACCCTAAATGTGGGAGATTGGTTGCTTGGAGACCAGAAGGGGCCGAAGTCCCTTTGTGTTTTCATTGAGGAATCTGAGCAGCGAGACATATTTCATAAGGAAGGGTCAGATCTGTAGTTTTCAAGAACTCCACTCAAGAAATAGGTGAACAAGGGCTAAGGTAAAGGAGTCATCTGGACCGCTTTAGTGCGGAGACCCGGTGTGAAAAGCGTCACCTTCTCGTGGACTTAGGCACAGCAGGGATTTGAAAAGTCTCAGGACATGTGGCTCATGTGTGATTTCCTTGTTTTCATATTGAATTACTGTAGCTTGAAAGCAGCATTCGGAAGCCTGTGCCACAGCTGGCTGTACTCACCTGGTCTCTCCCAGTTCCGAGAGATAATGTTGAAAATTCACATTGACTTTGTAACTTAGATAACAGCTCCCTTGTGGGAATTTTACAAGACCTTTGTCTGGACAGGGCAGGCTGTATATGCATTCCCATGGCTGATGTGGGGTCTGAAGCCCACAAGTGGACATGTCGTTTGCCCCTTTGCCAGTGTCATTCCTATTAGGTCAGCTATAAGGTCAGATGCACTTTGGGGTCACCAGGTTTTGGGATCACATGGTTGATAATGGTGTGGCTCAACCTCAGGCCTTACCACTTTAAGAAAATAACAAAATCTTATTTTCTCATTAGCTATGTTGGTCTGCTCTGTGTGTGTGTGTGTGTGTGCATGTAAAATTAAATTATGTGTGGAACTTGAGTGTCTCTATTTTGAGAATTCTTACAGTTCCCATGAGGCTGGCTATTCTTAGAATAAGACAAAAAAAATGGTCTTAATATAGTAGAAAGTGAATCACTTTTCAGTAACTTCTCAACTTTCTCCTGTATTAAATAGTATCTGGGCATCTTTAGCTTCGTGGCTCTGACGAATTGCTGTGTGGCCAACTCCATGAAGAGTCAGGGGAGTTCCCCAAAGTGCCTAAGCATTTCGTCAGATACCACGAACATGTCTGGCTGACTAACAAACCTCTGCATGACTTGATTGTGCCTATAAAGACTCTTTAACATGAAGCAATGATTCCCTAATAAGAACAATCCATGCTTTTTCTTGATGTCTAGGAAATACCCTGAGAGTCCTCAGGCTGGACCTTAGCACAGAGCCGTGACTTCGCCATGTCTTAGCTCAGGCTGTCTCTGCGCTGCGTTTCCCCGCCCCTGGCTTACCCAGCTCCAGGTGGTAGGATCTGGGGGCCACATGGAAGCAAATGAAGCTCTGGAACTGAGGAAACTCCAGTGTCCTGAGGCACCCACAGCAGACCTTGACATTAGCCTCATCATGCCAGCTCCTGTACTGGTCACTATGTTTCTCAGACTCCAATACGCTCCATTTATCTGGCTGTCTTGCAAGCAGGCATCTGCTTTGACTTCCACAGAAGGAGGCAATTCCCACCACTACTAGAACTCTTACTTGCAGATCATTTGATTAGGGCTCTTGGTGGCTTTACAGTGCCTGCCTCCTCTGGGCCCCAGAACCTGTTCTCTGTAGTGTTTCTAGCAGATCACAATGACAGCAGATTAAAGTGACTGCCCAAAGTCAGACACTTGATCCTCGATCCCTCTCTCAAGATGACCAAGACCCTAGTTGACATTGTGTGCCTGCCAGCCAGGCTTCACTGCCTGTTACCTGGTATAGTTCATATCTGCACCTGCCACTATATACTCTGGAGGCCATGCCCCACATCTGCTCTGAGGGGCGGCCTGATCCCTGTTGACACAGCCACATCTGTAACGGTTCAGGACGCTCCCTTAGCTCTACAGTCCTGCCTATCCCAAGGCTCATGCAGTGAGTCCCAGAGGCTACATGTGTGTGGAGTCACTGCACCAAACAACAGAGCCAGGAGAGGCCACTTTCCCTTACCATTTTAAGCCCTGACTCTTTCCTAATCAGTGTTTTCCTTGTGGTTGTGTTTGCTGTCTGTGCACATAAACAGTGAGAAGCACCGAGCATTTTGTAACAGACAGCTTGTAAGTTGTTTATTCCTTGAGACTAAAGCTTATTGTTGAGAAAGAAGATAGATTCAGGATGCTGATATCTATGGTTTTGTTTCATTAAATCTGATCTTTTCATTACCACCAGGAAGGTATATATAAATAAAGACATGTCTGTTTGCACTTAAATCTAGATGGTCCCTTTCTATGACGTAGGCAGTGAAACCCTTCTACTATGCAGTGCTTTGGAAGGCTGAGTCACTTCCCTATCACTAAACCCAGTTTCCTGGGTCCTCCTGTTGGTCTGCAGGGCACCATCACAAACTCCACTCTCTGCTTTGATCAGATATTTGATCCGTCTCCACTGCATGCTCGTCGATAACCCATAAAGGTCTGTGCGCTTCTTGCACAAAGGATGCCATGAATGCTCCAAGCATTGCTTTCTTGTTTTTTCTTTTCCACCCCTTGCTCAAGCTTGTGCTGTACTCTGCGTGACCACATCTCTGCTCTTGTGCTCGGCTGCTGAGAGAATCTCCATAGGCCTCTGCCCCTCGGTGTTACTTGTCCAGAAGAATGGAAAGCTTAGATGGTGGCAGCAGTCCTCTGGCCACACCCATGTTAAGATGGACAGTTGGCCACCTGCTCATATTTTCAAGGAAATCTCACTTTTAATGACATGTGGCAATACGCAGAATAGATTTTGTTCTTGTTCTTTGTCAACAACTTTTGATCCATACATCATTTAAGCTCATTTCTTACATTTATTTAACTATGGGAAGAGATACATGCATGTCACAGCACATGTGTGGAAGTCAGAATACAACTTGGGGCAAGTTCTCTCCTTCTATCACAGGGTTCCTGGGGATCCAACTCATGCTATCAACTTTGGTGGTGTGATGGCTAGTCTTGGTTGTCAACTTGACTATATCTGGAATCAACTAAAACCCAAGCAGCTGGGCACTCTTGTGAGGCATTTTCTTGAATGGATCATTAGAGGTGGGAGATCCACCCTAAATCTGGATCACATGTTATGGTGGCACCCAGGTAAAGGATATGCAAAAAGGAAGATTTTGCTTTTGGCCTGATTGCCTCAACTCCCGGTGACAAGTTCATCTACTTTGTCATGGAGGCATTCCTTAATGGGATTCCAGCGTAGACTCAAGCCGCCAGCTCTCTCCAAATCCCTCTGGACTCCAGAATCAGATTCGGGACAGCTGAGACATCCGGTCTCATGAAGTGAACAACTACCAGAGTGTTGGCATTTTTGTCAGGAGACAGCCATTGTCATTGGTTGGCTGAAATATTTGTCAAGAGATGGCCTACTGAAAAGGAATTGGAGGTACTGGATATCTTTTGGCTAGTGTTGATGAAAGGATTTTTAGGACACTGTGAAATTGCAATGCTAGCATGAGTATACTGTGTAAAACCTAATCCGCTACCATGGGAAGACACAGAAGCCATACCCTTCATTAATATTATAAAACACACAACAGTGTGAGGGACAACAGCACATCTGAAGTGCTTTGTCATTGCTCTTGTCTGTTCAACAGACCTTTGGGTTGGACATTGAGCTGTTGCTCAATTGGATAAGTTAAATGTGATAGGCTTAACCGGGCCCCAGGATAGCAAGGACCAGGTTGCAGCATTGTATCACCAAAAGGCAAGGTGACCATATAGTAAGTGGGCAACATAGGCTGAGCTGTGTTTATAATGACCTGATCCATAAATTGGCAGCACAGGCAAAGTGATTCTTATGGGAGGTTGATACAAATAGACCTTTGGTATCAGCTAATCAATCATGGTGTTTCCAAGAATGAAATAGAGAAGAAGCCTACTATATCTGTTTATGCGTCTTCAGTCTGTATAAGCAGAACAATTCTCAAACAAATTAAAGAATGGTTGCATTGGACTGTAACAATAGGGAATCCCAGCTTGTGAACCAAATTCCAGACTTGAGCCTGTTTGCAGACCTCTAGCCATGAAAGGAGGGAAGGCCAGGTTTTCCTGATGAAGGACCTTGCTAAAATAGCTAAGAGTTTTCCTGTGAGCCTTTCTTCCATCATTCCCCAAGGACACCTATATCTTTTTACAGCAGTAACTGTACATGGAGAAAAGGAAAATAATCAGACTTTCTGGGGTTTATGGATACTGGTTCTGAATTGACTCTGTTTCCAGGAGACCCCAAAAGGCTTTGCAGCCCTCCATTTAAAGTAGAAGCTTATGGAGGTCAGGTGATTAATACTGTTTTGGCTAAAATCTGACTAACAGAGGGTCTAATCGGTCCCTGAACTCATCCTGTGGTTATTTTCTGAGTCCCCAAAAGTATAATTGGGATAGATATACTTAGACCTTAGCAGGATCCTCACATTAGTTTCCTGACCTGTGGAGTGATGGTTCTTAATGTGGAAAAGGCTAAATGGAAGCCACTGGAGCTGCCTCTACCAGAGAAAACGATGAACCCAAACCAATATCATACCCCTAGAGGGATTAAAGAAATTAGCGCCACCATCAATGACTTGGAAGAATCAGGGGTGGTGGTTCCCAAAACATCTCCTTTCAGATCTCCTATTTTGCCTGGTTCTGAAGACAGATCATGGAGAATGACAGTGGACTATCTCAAACTTATTCAAGTATTGATTCTGATTGTAGCTGCTCTACCAGATGTGCTGTCCTTACTTGAGCAGACTAACAACATTTTCTGGTATATGGTATTCAGCTATTGATCTACAGATGCCCTTCCCCTAAGGACCACTGAAAACAATTTGTTTTCAGATGGCAAGACCAGCAGTAGACTTCTACAGCTTTACCTCAGGGGCATACAAATCCCCCTGTGTCATAATTCAGTTTGAAGGGATCTTGATTGTCTGTCTCTTCCATAAACTATCATACTGGCCCCCTACATTGATTAAATTATGCTGATTGGACTTTGTGAGCAGGAGGTAGCAACCAATTTGGACTTGTTGGCAATGCATATGCACATCAGAGGATGGAAAATAAATCCAACCAAAGTTCAAGGACTTTTAACCTTGGTGAAATTTCTAGGAGTGTGGGGACTGTAGAAATATTCCCTTTCAGATACTCCTAGCCACCCCACTAACAAGAAAGAATCACAACACTTAGTGTACCTGCCGGATTCTGGAGGCAGCACATTCTGTACTTGGTGTATTACTCCAGCCCATATACCAAGTGACTCAATAAACCTGCTAGATTTGAGTGAGGTATGGAATAGAAGGCTCCTCAATAGGTCCGTGCTGCTATGCAGGCTGCTCTACCACTTGGACCATATGATCCAGTAGACCCCATGGTACTTGAGGTGTCAGTGGCAGATGGGGATGCTTTCTGGAGATTTTTGTCAGGACCCTAAAGGTGAATGAATTACAGAGGGTTTTGGAGTAAGGCTTTACCTTCATCTGCAGATAACTGTTCTCCCTTTGAAAGACATCTCTTGGCCTGCTATTGGGCCTTAGTGGAATCTGAACATTTGACAACAGGCAACCAAGTTAACATTCGACTTGAGTTGCCCATCACGAGCTGGCTGTCATCTGACCCACTAAGCCGTAAAGTAGGATATACATAGTAGTCCATTATCAAATGGAAATAGAATATACACAATTAGGCCTGAGTAGGTCCTAAGGGCACAGGAGGTTACATGAAAAGTTTCCCAAATGCTTACAGTTTATACTCCCATTACAATGCCTTCTGCTCCCAAACATGAACCTATGGCCTCGCAGGTGTGATCTGTAATTGGTGCTGGACAATTGTATATATTCTGCCAATTATGATTTAAATAAACGCTGATTGGCCAGTAGCCAGGCAGGAAGTATAGGCAAGACAACCAGACAGGAAGTAGAGATGGGTCAATGAGAACAAGAGAATTCTGGGAAGGAGGAAGCACATTCCTTTCCAGTCCTTTCCCAACCACAGAAGAAGGAAGATGTGAATGCCCCGCTAAAAAAAGTACCGAGCTATGTGGCTAACATAGATAAGAATAATGGGTTAATATGAGTTATAAGAGTTAATAAGAAGCCTGAGCTAATGGGCCAATCAGTTTATAACTAATGTAGACTTCTGTGTGATTTCTTTGGGGCTAAATGGCTGTGGGACCTGTTGGGAGAACAGAAACCAGGCAGGACAGAAACCTCCGACAACATATAACCAGTTCAATAAAGAATAAAAGCCTGGGGCCTGATTTAGTGAGGGTTCTGCATTCTATGAGAATCACCTAGAAGTGGACAGCTGAGGGATTGCGACATCTTTCTGTGACAACTGTGACAAACACTGTTTACAGTGGGCAGAGCTGCAGGCAGCATACATGATGGTACATTTTGTTTAGAAGGAGAAACAGCCCAATGTGCAATCATTTACTGATTCATGAGCTTCAGCCAATGAATTGGCTGGATGGTCAGGGGCTTAGAAATATCATGGTTGTAAAATTGGCACGAATGACGTTTGGAGAAGATATGGAGAGATCACTCTAAATGGGCACAGGATGGCAAGTGACTTGTGTTCCAAGTAAATGCTATCTAAAGGTGACCAGAAGGGGAGGAATTCAGTAGTCAAGCAGATAGGACCACCCATTCTATGGTCAGCCTCTTTCCCCAGCCATTCCTGCCATTGCCCAGGGGACCAATGAATATTTATACCCAGATAAATAAACCTTTGTTATACTGCATTCTGGGCTATTGTGGAACTCTTTGTATGCCAACAGCGTTCATGGTGGCAGGGATGGAAGTCAGGCATGGTCTTGACAACATGGACTTTCACTCACCACAGCTGACATGGAAACAGTCGCTGCTAAGCGCCAAATATGCCAGCAGCAGAGGCCAATACTGAGTCCCTGATGTGGCACTATTCTCCGGAGTTACCAGCCAGAGACCTGGTAGGAGGTTGACTACAGAGGGCCATTTCCTCAGTGGAAAGAACAATGTTTTGTCCTTACTACCACAGACACTTATTCTGGTGATACATTTGCCTTTCCTGATCACAATGCTCATGCTCAAACGACCATCCATGGACTTACAGAAAACCTTATCCCCCATCATGGCATTCCACACAACATTGCTTCTGACCAGGGAACTCACCTCACAACAAGAGAAATGCAACAGTGGACCCATGATCATGGAATACCCTGGTCTTACCATGTCCCCCATCATTCCGAATCAACTGATTTCATAGAATGGCAGAATGGCCTAAAGATATAGTTAGAGTACCAATTTGGTGGTATTATCCAGGAATGCGAAGGCAGGTTCTCCAGAAGGTGGTACGTGCTTTGAATCAGTGACCAATATATAGTATGATTTCTCCCATAGCCAGAATCCATGGATCTGGAAATCAAGTGGTAGAAAAGGAAATAGTTCCACTCACTATCAGCCCTAGTTACCCACTAGGAAAATTTCTGCCTCCTATTCCCACAACCTTAAGTTCTGTTAGCCTTTTGGTTTTGATTTCAGAGGAGGGAGTACTCCTACCAGGAACCACAACCAACGTTCCATTAAGCTGGAAGCTCAGACTTTGCCCTGGCCACTTTAGACTTCTGATGCCCTTAAGCCAGCAGGCTAAGAAAGGAGTAACTGTGTTAGGAGGGATGGCTGATTTAGACTCTCGGGGGTGGGGGGAATTTGGATTGATTCTCCACAATAGAGGTAGAGTGGATTTTGTGTGGAGTGCAGCATATCCTTTAGGGCATCTCTTGGTAGTACCATGTCCTGTGATTAAGGTCAATGGTAACTTAACAATAATCCACTCCAGGCAGGATGACAAAGGGCACAGACCCTTCAGGAATAAAGATATAGGTCATTCTTGGAAAAGAACCAAGACCTACCCAGGTGCTTGCTGGGGGTAGAAGAAATACAGAATGGGTAGTAGAGGAAGGTAGTTACACATACCAGCTAAGGCCGCCTGACCAGCTGCAGACATGAGTGTTCCATTCCTATTTTGTTAAGAACATGTTTGCTCATATATACATAGGCATTAAGCAGATAATTGTGTTTTCTGTATTACTTTATCATGCAATGCAACACAGATTATATCAGTGGCTTGTTATATTTAAGTTATGAGATACTAAAAGTCTAAGTATTCCTCAGGAGACATTGTCATCAATTCTGAAAATATAATGTATTTGCAGTTGCGTATGGATACTTATATTAGGTGGAACTATGTGCCCATTATTATTTCACTTGGAAATTAAGCATGACATAAGGAGCTGTGATTTTGTGTCAAGTTGACAAGAAATGGGCTTGTGATGGCTAATCTTGTTTGTCAATTGATTATATCTGGAACCAACCAAAACCCAAGCATCTATGAGGGATTCTTCTGAGTGATTCACTTGAGGTAGGAAGACTCACCCTAAATCGGGGCCATACCTGCTGGTGTCAGCCCATAGAGGAGGATGTGGGAGAAGGAAGACTTTGCCTCTGGTCTTTGCCTCCCTCACACTGACAAGTTCATCCACCCTGCTGCTGAACATTCCTTCACTGGTGTGAACCCTACCTCTTTGGGATTCCAGTGTAGACTGAAACCACCAGGTCTCTAGGAAGCCTCCTGGATCCCAGAGTCGGATTTGGGTCTGCTGAGACATCCATTCTCATGGACTGAACAACTGGATTTTTGGCCTTTCCATCAGGAGATACTCACTACCCCACTACCCGGACCACGGCCTGTAAGCCACCCACACACGCACGCACACGCGCACATACATACATGCACTCACACAGATACACATGCACACACACACATGCATACACATGCTCATACACACACACACACACACACACTCAATTACAGGTGGCAAGAAGTAACTTTACCTACTGAGCCCTCTCTGTCCTCAGAAGTTCATTCTAATAGGCTTCAGTCCAATGACTGCTATCACACAGGAATACACTCCCAAGATGCATTTTAGTACCTACCCCAACACAATCTACCACCGATAATTCTACATGTGTATCAGTATCTTCAGCTGTGATGCCCCTTTTGAGAGACACTAGTTACATGTTGCAATTGACATTTATATTACTTAAAATGAAATAAAATTTAAAATGCAGTACGTGGTTACATTCGCCATATAATTGCTCAAGGTCTCCTGTGGCCAATGGCTCCCTTATTGGGCAGTGGAGATTGTAGGTCTGTTCTACTGCTATACCAGGTCCTGTTAACATGGATCTATGGGAATCTGTGGGTCCATTGTGTGCGGTGTGCACCTGGTTTGTTTCTCCAACATTTGTCTCGCTGCAGATACTGTGTTGTAACTGTTTTCACTGCTAGAGAACCTTCTAGGCCACTGTGTCTGCCTTCACATGTCACCTGCCATTCCTACCTGATGGAGTTACACTGTTTCTATTTTGACTATTTTATGTTTACCACTATAAGTAATGCTGTAATTAGTACCCTGTCTGTTTCTGGACCTGCATGTTAGTGAAACTGTATGGTTATTTTTCCAGGGAAGGTTAGTGAGAAAAGGACCATCTATGTTGAGACACAATAATCATCAAAAAAATTGTTATTTAACAGACCCACATCAGTTAGATTTTCCACTATTATAGGTTTTATCAGACTTAGAAAGTGCTGCTATGCTGATGTTTTAACATGTCCTCCTTGCTCTTAAGCACACATCCCTAAGCAAGAAACTGTCCTTGGGTGTAAGTATTATACTGAGAAAGAGTCTGATGTGAACTGGCCATTTGCACTTTCTTTGCTATAAAAAGCCTCTGCAAATGTTCTGTTGGTTTTCTATTTGTTGTTTTGTCTAGGATTGAATAAAGGTAAACTTCACATATCTAGAATATTGGCAATTGTCTAATACATATGTTATAAATATTTATTGCATCTTTTTTCAATTTTTAAAGTAATAAGTCCATTACTTTTGTAACCTTTGATTTTACAGAATTTTAAATCTTGATGTCATCATATTTGTCAATCTTTATGAGTAAAATACATTTCTTATTATTGGTCTTCTTTACTCCCAGTCATTAACATTCTGCCTGTTTGCTTTCTCTCTTTCTCTCTCTCTTTCTTTTATTCCCATTTTTTCTGCTGTTGTTTAACTATAACCCATCTGGAACTTATTTCAAGTAGTGGTACTTAAAGTTAAGGTTTAAGTTCTTGTACTTTTATAATGTGAAGCCCAATTTTTTCCTAATAATTTTAATAAAATTATATCATATACCAACCATTGTAACATGAGGGCCTGCTTGGGGTTTATGTCCTGCCCGGTCCCCACAGCCGTTTAGCCCCAAAGAATCACACAGAGAGTCTACATTAGGTTATAAACTGATTGGCCCATTAGCTCAGGCTTTGTATTAGCTCTTATAACTTATATAGCCCATTATTCTTATCTATGTTAGCCATATGGCTCAGTACCTTTCTCAGAGGGGCAGGTCACATCCTGCTTCTTTGGTGGTCTGCACAGGAATCTCAAGAGAGCTTCCTGCTTCCCAGAATTCTCCTATTCTCCTTGCTCCGCCTCTACTTCCTGTCTAGTTGTCCCACCTATACATCCTGGCTAATGGCCAATCAGCATTTATTTAAATCATGATTGACAGAATACAGATAATTCTCCCGCACCACTTCCCCCTTTTTATTTTTTTTAAACAAAGGAAAAATCCATAGTCCATTTTTTGGAAATGTGGGTGTAGTATTCCAGGCTATTTCCAGCTGGTTGGGGGTGCTGATAATCTTATCGGGACCTAAAGAAAATTTAGAATTATAATCAAGTCATGACTGGAGTATCCTGTGAGGCTTGATCATCTCAGGCAGCAGTCTTGAATCTGTTCTGGATGTAGAACTCAGACATTCGGGCCATCTGTTCCTACTGGAGATTTCTCAGGTGGTCTTCCTTGACCAAACCTGATTTTTCTTAACTCAGAATGAATCCACAGTCTCCCATTTCCTGTGGAAACAAAAGCAAAATCTCTTCTCCAAAATAACATATCTTTTGACTTCAATTTTGTAGTCAAGGTATTTTCAAAATACCTATCTTGGATTAATTCCACAGTATTTATAAGCAAATATCTTTTAGTAGCTGTTGGTCCTTCCTCAGCATTCAAACAATTCAAAGAGAGCATAATAACATACAGAATCAAGATTCTCTGTGTATTTTTCATCTTTACGTGGCTTTATTTAACCTCTACTTCTTTTATTTTTACTTTTAACTTTTGGCTTTTTGAGACAGGTTCTCTGTGCATCTTTGTCCTGGAACTCCCTCTGTAGACCAGGCTATCCTTGAACTCACAGAGATCTGCCTGTCTCTGCCTCCCCAGTGCTGGGATTAAAGGTGTGTGCTACCACACCTTGAACTCACAGAGATCTGTCTGCCTCTGCTTCCCAAGCTTTGGGATTAAAGGTGTGTAATACCACACCTTGAAGTCACAGAGGTCAATCTACCTCTGCCTCCCAAGTGTTGGGATTAAAGGTATGTACCACCATACCCAACTACTCTCTTTCTTTCTTTCTTTTTTTATTTTAACAACTTTAATCTTTCTTGCATATATTTTTAACACAGTGTAAACCATTTAGAGGTTTTCTTCATCTTTGAATGTCTCTTTACTATATATCTCTTCCTTTCTAACCACATGAGTCTGCAATTTGCCAAGCAATACTTAGGGGATTAAAGTCATGGCTCTACCGATTGGATCCAGCCCATTTCTTAGCTCCCTGAGATTCCAGCCAGCCTCATGGCTGAGGTACCGGCTGTAGCCACATCCATCGCCACAACTCTATGGCGTTTCAAGGTCCTTGCCAGCAAGCAAGCTGCAACATTCTGCTCACAAACCACATTCAAATGTTCTGTAGTCAGACCGCCTGCCTGAAAGAGTCAGAGTTTGCCCTAAGGACGGCCCAGAAAGCTGGCTCTTTAAAATGGCGCAGCTTTTTTCCTGCTACGGCTGAAAACCGAAAAGCATGCAGTCAGCTTTTTATCAACACTATTTAAGTGTTTCTTGGCAGGACCTCTTAAAGAGCTGCAGGGTTTTGCAGCTAAAGCTGAGTCAGAAAGCCTCTCTTAGATGAGAGCAATTGCTTGCCTCTAGCAAGCAGCGTAGACCCTAGAAATTGCGGCTACCAAGAAAACATGCTTTACTCTATTCTTTCCTAAGCTTTCTCAGGCTTTCTGTGGATGCAATTATCTATGTGGGCGCCATTCTGTCGCATGAGGGCAGGCTTGTTGGGGTTTATGTCCCGCCCGGTCCCCCCAGCCATTTATTTAGTCCCAGAGAATCACACAGAGAGTCTACATTAGGTTATAAACTGATTGGCCCACTAGCTCAGGCTTTGTATTAGCTCTTATAACTTATATAGCCCATTATTCTTATCTATGTTAGCCACATGGCTCAGTACCTTTCTCAGCGGGGCAGGTCACATCCTGCTTCTTTGGTGGTCTGCACAGGAATCTCGAGAGAGCTTCCTACTTCCCAGAATTCTTCTATTCTCCTTGTTCTGCCTCTACTTCCAAAGCAGGCTCTCCTCATTACCACAGTCTGACATAATGTACTCTATGCAGCTGGAGGACGCTGGTGTCACATGGACGCTCCATTGTCTGTTGTTGGCAGTTTAGTGCTAGCCAGGCTGTCCCTGGTGAATCAGAACCCATGCTGCTATGTCCATTCCACTAGGTCCCTATTCTGTTTTGTTGGGCACTTTGCTCATGCATCCAACTGACCAATGAGCAAGTGATTCAAAAGCCTTCTCTCCTTTCTCTTGCCCAGTCTCATCCACAGGTGCACCCCCCAGGCCTACTCACGTCTATACAAGTAAGTGTTCTCCTAGGCCTTCAGTCAACATGCCAGGAAACTGACACACCCAAGGCTGCATGTGTCTCTGTATCTCAGGTCATCTTTCTTTCTCTACCTGTTGGGAAATCAGGAGCACTGTCCAGTGTCTGTCCTTTCTAGGGTTTTCCCCCCATCCTCATCTCTACAGCTGTCTCTATGTTCAGCTATTAATATGGCAGCAGCTCTTCTGGGATTTTAATAAATTTGCTAGGCTGAGCTACCTGTTAACTGATCTGTTCCCCCATAGTTGGATGACATATGGCTACACCCTCCATGCAGCCTTATGCCTGTGACTGAGTGACAACAAGGCTGTCACAGCAGGAATTAATAGGTGTCTCTCTGCCCTCCTGCTCCATCTATAAGCAACCAGTGAGGATGCTTCACCACTGAGCTGAAGCCCGGAGTCTGGACACTTTACCCTGAAGTGAACTGCCTCTTGATTAGCCCGATCTTTGGGGCACAAATTCATGTGGTATTTTGTGATCAGATTCTCCTTTACCATTAGTGCCAAGAGCAAGGCCAAACCAGGGTTTCATATATACTTGTGTCATTGCTAACAACAGCAAAGGTTTGCTCCAGAATTCAAGCATTATTCTTCTCCAATGGCAACTTTGTCTTGTTACTATTATTGTTTTTTTGTTTTGTTTACAAGGTTTTTTTTAGAGTTTTCTCTGTTTATCTTTTGTATATGAGTGTTTTACTTAACATGTATGTCTGTGCCCCACATGGATGCTTGCTGCCAGCAGAGAGGTCAGAAGAGGGCATCAGATCTCCCTAGAACATGAGTTACAGATGCTTGTGAACTGCCTTGTAGGTGTGAGGAACCAAACCTGGGTCCTCTGCAAGAACAGCAAGTGCTCTTAACTGCTGAGCCACCTCTCCAGGTCAAAGATCTTTAGCTTATTTTTATTTGTATGTGTGTGTGTGTGTGTGTGTGTGAGAGAGAGAGAGAGAGAGAGAGAGAAAGAGAGAGAGAGAGAGAGAATACATGATGAATACATGATTGCCCGTCCAGACCAGAGGCATCAGATCCCCTGGAGCTAGAGTTACAACTAACATGGGTGCTGGGAACTGAACTCAGATCCTCTGCAGGACCTCTGGGCCATCTCTCCAGCCCCAGCTGCCGTTTTCTACAAATTCTACCTGCTGTCTTTCCCAGAGTTCACAGTCGGAGCTTGCTACAGCATCTTTTGCCTCTCTGTCTCCTCAAGCTCATAGCTGTATGCACTACCAGAAAGTGTCTTAGCAGATCATTCAAGCATGGTACATACTGCAGTTCCAAGGAGGTTTCAGAAGCATTTTGTTTCTTTTGCCAATTTCTCTTGATTTGAAGGAACACTTTTGTGGCAAAAGTCCCACTTAAACAAAAAAGATCAGAAAATGAAGCTGGTCTGCATTAGGTAATCTTACAAGCAAGGTCAATGAACTCCTAAATGCTAGACTACAACTCCGAGTCCTGTGACCAGAGCTTTAACCAGAACTGCTCTTGTTTGCATGACCCTGATTTGCATGGCCCCTATTTGCATAACAGAGGTTGCACAGCTGGAAATTATGTACATAGTGGTTTACACTAACCTCCCCAAACTGTACACCAGCCAATCTGGACTGTATCCCACTCACATGGCATGAATTAGATGCCAGGACACTGCACGCAGAATGCTCACCGTAGCTGCAAAAGTTCCCATGCCCAATACAAAACCCCATAGTCCAGTGTCTAAAACTAAAAACAGGGCTAATGTTATTGTTTAGGCTGGTGTTATAAAGTAGCTTATTGAGTATAGTTTTTCAGCTTTTTTTCTGTAGTATAAGTTTAATTATTATCTGCCAGTCCCTCTCCTACTGTCACCTGCTATAGCTTTCATATATTCTAGATGCTTCCACACAGACTATGTCTTTGGGATCTGGTTTTACAGAGGACGGGCAAGTTGCTGGGTGCTTTGTGCCCTTGTGGCTGTGAACTACCTCCTGACTGGTAGACATGCAGAAGAAAGTCTTCAGTCCTTGTCAAATAGTTTGCCGGTCAGCTCCAGCTCACATGTCAGCTCTGTGGCATCATTTTCAATCAAGAGCAGTGACGCAGAGAGCAGAAGTTTGCATCACTTTTCTTTCGTCCCGTCTGACCCAGGAGGTTTTTGTAGATGCCATTCTGCTGAATTGAAGCAGATGAGCAAAACTATCACCTCTGTATATCTTCGTCACTGACCGTGGCTTTAGTCTTTGCTCTTCTCCCTGAGATACGATATTGGTTTTATCTAGAATCTTGGCCTGGTATAGGTGTGTGGGCAATAAGGACATTTGCTGATTCTTACACTTAGCTGCAGATACTGTGATAGCTCTTATCCAGGGTACTATGTGAATGGCCTGCCAACTATCAGCTACTGCACCCACATAGTACCCACAGGAGTTGTGCACTGTGGTTGACTTATAGTACCCACAGGGATAGTCCCCTGTGGCTGATTCATTTCACTCTAGCAGGCATGCGTTAGTGAGTCTTTTAATCCTGGTATCAGTGTAAACTGTATCTCTGTGACCCACGGTCCTGCATTAACTGGGTGTTCCTCTTCTGAAGAGCTACACTACACCATGTGATTCATTACTCTAGAAAGTGACTGTGGAGATTGTTCCAGGAAATTGTTGCAATGGTATGGTGGAGTCCTTCCTGACTCTCCCTTCTGTGGGTGAATGTAAAGCCTGCTTCATGATTCAGGTTTCAAAACTGTGAGTAAACACAATGTTTCTTTGGGTGTGTGACTCAATCTTCTGACTTAATTTGAATGCATGTGTTATTTTTATTAGTATCATCCACCTTGTTCCTAAAAGAACAATTTTTTTGTGAACTATAACAGAACAATATTTTGTGAACTATCAGAGAACAATTTCGTGTGTGTGTGTGTGAGTGTGTGTGTGTGAACTATCTCCATTTCTGCCATGTAGAGTCCCAAGACTGCTGTGACCTTCAGGGTCACTGCTGTCTGGATCTGCTGCTAACTGGAGCAAGTGAATCTCTTGTGGCCAGTGACAGCTGCTTAACTGCTAGACACACTGGTGACGGCATTGACTCTGGTGTCCTTGACCAGCAACCTCTATTGCTCCTAGCGTCCAGGGCTGCCCATATTCCCTAGAGAGAACAATTTCTCACACAGCACATCCCAACCTCTAACTCAGCTCACAAAACAACTAACACCACCCCACACCACCCCACACTGAACCAGTGGTGTCAAAAAAAAAAGAGTAATCCCCCAATGAAGAGATTTACTTTACTTTAATTATGTAATTTATTTTGGCTCCTCTTTGGCCATTTGCCGTGTCCTTTCTGGCATTTTCACTTTACTCACCATCGTCTGTTCCTTTCCCTAAGTCTCTGTAGCAAATTATAGACATTTCTTCTTGAGGTCTTGTCAAGGAGCTAAGTCAAATACTGCAGAATGAGACTCTCACTTCAATCAACTTCACTGTATCTAACTACAGGTCCTGTTACCTCAATCCAACAGGCTTAACTTCCATGTAGTTCTTGAGCCCACCCTCATCCCTTGCCAGGACATCTTAACTACAACTTGTGTCTCATACCTGTGTCACGGTTTCCTCTGAGACTGGAACATTCCATTCTGCAGGGAAGCTCTTTAAGCAGGAGGGTAAAACATTCAAAATAGCTTTAGGAAGTCCATGAACTAATCAAGTTCACAACCCACTCCCCATCCCCCTCTCCCATGATGAGCAAAGAAGCTGCTGGGAGTCACTCTCAGACAAACCAAGCTGCAAGGAGGACTCTGAGACCAGACTAACTGCCTGGAAGAGGCAGAATCTCCTGAGCTGCCTGGAAAAGCTTGGATACCCTGAGTCACTTAGACGGAACACTCTCCAGTCTGCTGAGCTGTCTGCAGACTGTGCAGTGGGCTCCAGGTTCAAAACTTTTGTACGCTGTCACCCACGCTGGGGTGAGCTTTGGTAATACAGCTGTCTTTGAGTCATTTATGCTCCTGTAATTAACTCCTCTCCCATATTCCTGTAATTAGCCCAAACAGAGCTCACTGGTTTACCAGATTGGGCTTCAGTGGTATCTGTGCTTTGGTCTGTCATGGCTTTCTATCTGGGGTGAGTAGACGTATGTGTTATACCCCACTAGGGAAAGTTGTGTCACGCAATACTATACCTATCATTATTCCAGCAGCCCACGTGGGCTTTGATGACTTTTATTCCTTGGTTTGAGTCTGAAGCCTACTGGACAAAGTCCAGACAGATTCTGAGGGAATTACATCTCTCTGGTATCGCATCTAATGCAAGGATTCACCTGCACAGTATTCAGAGGATGGCCAACATCCTGTATCCAAACTATGTATACAAATTGAGCAAGATTAGAAAAATCACACAGCCCCAGGTCCTCAGGCACACTTGCCAGATGGTGCTGCCAAGGCTCAAGTTGCTCTAGAGTGTCTGGGCTGTGATTTTAGAGCCACTCCGCTTCCCACCCAACAGGAGAGGGCTACTCATTGTTGTGTGGGACCAGACAAGTTCAAGACTTTTTTAGAGGCCCTGATGAAAGGACAAAGTTCTGTGTCCTTGTCCAGGAGTGGGGACTTGGCAAAACCACTCTAGAACTGGAGCCAGTGCCTCACAAGAATTGAGGTTATGGTTTCTGGAGACCTGACTCTTTCCCATGTACTGTGGCTATTAGTTCTAAAGCAACTATGCCTGAGGTATCCTATGTTCTCTTCGCCAACGTTTTTTCACTTTGCTCTATGCTGACTGTGGTCAACTTTTCCCTGCAACTGGTGTAGATGATGATGGTGTCCTACTTTAATGAATTGTTTGGCATACATCATCGGCTTCTGTAAGACCTCCTGTTCCTAGCTATTGTTTTTGTCTTATTTCTCATCTCCCTCTCAACCTGTCACCATTCAGGACCCTTTGTCCTGAGGGTGCAGGTCACCTTGTCAACCAGACAAATGTGATCCCACTTTCAAATTCTGTTCTCTAACCTCATTCTGAGTGAGACCTGTCACTGTACCGACAGTGTTGGGTTATTTCCCCAGAAAAAATGTCTCTGAGATGAAACGTTCATGTGGTGTTTTTATTGGGAGCATCTCTCTCCAGATGTGTCTAAAATAAAATGAAAAGAACAGGAACAAGGCAGGAGAGGATGCAATCAGTGCACTGGCTCCTTTGTGTCTTGGAGCTCTGCAGAGCCAAGATAGCTCTTCAGAGTCACCCCAGAAGGAACCATCAGAGCCAGTGAGATCCTTGAATTTCCACAAACACAAGTCCCTGCTGAGCTGAAAGCAGATGTGAACTGGTGTCAAGGGTGATTCCCACTGAAGGACTAAAACCTAAGATCCTGGACCCGGATGAAGACATTCGTGAATGCATGAGTTACTTCTCTGCTGCTGTGAGAAAACTTACAGAAAGAAGAGGTTGTGCAGAAAGAGTTCCAGAGAATCCACTATGGCAAGGAGGAGTGGCGGCAAGCAGCAGACCTGTAGCAAAAGCAGGATGCTGGGAGGTCCCACCTTCAAAGCAGAGAGTGAACCATATGTGAAACTATTGACTTTAAAACACTGTCTCCAGCAGCCTGCCTCCTTCAGCAGGGCTGCACACCTCCCCGAACAAGGCCACTAACTGGGATCAAGTTTTCAAATCTATGAGCCTGTGGGGACATTCTCATGCAAACCACCACAGTGGAGAACTCAGTACAACACACACTGTGTTTTATGGAATAGCATCTCTCACACTTAGTGTCTTAGTTTGACCAGTGCTGTGTGAGAGGTCCATGTTTTTTAAGGCTGGGTAAAGAGTTCACAGGAACTTCATACTATTCTTGTAGCTTCTGTTAGTCTCAGTAAGTCTAAAATTATTCCATAAACAAATCTTAAAAGGTGATAAAAGAGTGCATGGAGTGATAAATTTATATGTACCATTAGTATATACTATAAAAAAGAAATTTAAAAATGGACATATATAATAAATATCATATACCATACCAATAGAATATTCAATATATATTAACAGTGTAATGCTAGTAGTGCAGGAATAGTTGATGCCAACTTTTAGTATATTCTGAATTGGAATACTGTTTTAAAAAGGACTGTGAAGGCATAATGTAAGTGATATGTCAGAAGAAATATGCATTGGCCTGCACAGTCTACAAGGCAATATATTTGTGGTAGCTGATGAATAAAAATCCTGAATTTTTAACATTTATCCTTAAAACTGTAAATGTTTTGGGGGCAATTTCCTAACATAGATATGTCCCTTATAGCAGATTTCACAACAAAATAGGGATTTAATCTATGTCACAAATTTGATAATATTCTATGGCTAATCTGTATTTTTTTTCATTCAAAAATTTCCACTTTCCCCCTCCTCCCATTTCCCTCCTACTCCCTCTCCCACTCATCCTCCTCCCTCTCCCTCCAGCCTTAAGAGAGGGCAGGGTACCCTGACCTGTGAGAAGTCCAAGCCCCTCCCCCCTACATCCAGGCTTAGGAAGTTATGCATCAAAATAGACTAGGGTCCCAAAAAGCCAGTGCATGCAGAAGAAACAAGTCCCAGTGCCATTATCAATGGCTTCTCAGTCAGCCCCCATTGTCAGCCACATTCAGAGAGTCTGGTTTGATCACATGCTCGTTCAGTCCCAGTCCAGCTAGATTTGGTGAGCTCCCATAAGATCAGGCACACCATCTCAGTGGGCGGACCAACCCCTCGCTGTCCTGACTTCCTTGCTCATCTTCTCCCTCCTGCTCTTCAACGGGACTTTGGGAACTCAGTCCAGTGCTCTGATGTGGATCTCTGTCTCTATCTCCATCCATTGCCAGATGGAGATTCTATGGTGATATTCGAGATATTCATCAGTGTGATTATGGGGGAAGGCCAGTTCAGGCACCCTCTCCTCTGCTGCCCAAGGACCTAGCTGGGGACATCCCTGTGAACACCTGTGTTCCCCTCTAGAATCAAGTCTCTTGCCACACCTAAAATGGCTCCCTGAATGTAGATATCTTCTTCCCTGCTCCTATATCTGCCCTTCCTCCATCTTAGCCCTCCCACTCCCCCAAGCACTCCCCAATCCTTCCCTACTGCTTTCTCTTTCCCCCTCTCCCCTTCCCCCAACCCAACTCCCACCCCTCCTCCCACCCCGATGCTCCCAACTTTTGCCTGGTGGTCTTGTCTGCTTCCAATTTCCAGGTGGATTTATATTTTTTTTCCTTTGGGTTTACCTTGTTATTTGGCTTCTCTAGGCTTGTGAACTATAGGCTCAATGTCCTTTGTTTATGGCTAGAGTCCACTAATGAGTGAGTACATACCATATTCATCTTTTAGGGTCTGGGTTATCTCACTCAGGATAGTGTTTTCTATTTCCATCCATTTGCATGCAAAATTCAAGATGTCATTGTTTTTTACCGCTGAGTAGTACTCTAATGTGT
>PVIU01019167.1:0-37040 GCA_004026605.1 Ondatra zibethicus | reverse complement strand
GGCCTTGGACTTCCAACAGGGCAGGGCACCATGCCCTCTTTCAAGGAAGAAGGGGGAGGGAGGAGGGGTGGGGGGTAGTGGGAGGGGACCGGGAGAAGGGGAAGAAAGGAAAAAATTTTTTTTTTATCTTTAATTATGTTCTTGAATGGAAAAAATAAAACAAAACAATGTATGGGAAAAAAAAAAAAAGAAAATATCGGTTAGGCAATGCGACTTTTTTTTTTTTTTACAGCATAAGGAATCTTTCTCCCAAATGGCAGCAGATCATTGAGAGGAAGAAAGCTTTTGTCACAGAGGTTTTAAAGAATGGGTTTGGTTTTGTTTTCCTTTACTCAGGGTTTTTTTTTTCTATAAGAACAAGATAAATTTAAATACAGATACCATTGTGAAGTTTTTTTTTTATTATTATCCTAAAGTTGGTGACAATCCTTTTTAGCAGTCAGAACACCCACCCCAGTCAGGCCAGCTATCAATAGATAGAAAGTAGGAGCATCAAAACTTCTGCCTTGCTCCAGGTATACTGGTTTTCCTGGAATATTTGTTTTCTTCTTTTATTTTTCTTTTCTGTTAGTGCCAGTAAAATTGTACCTGGACTTAAGAGTGCAGCGGGATATCAAAGCGCCGAATTCACACGTGTAAGAGAACATATAAGCATGAGACTTTTGCTCCTGCAACATTTCAGAGCCATTTCATTTCTGTTGGTGAATAAAACCCTTAGGTTTCCCTATTTTTTTTTTTTTGTATTAGCCATCCTTCCAGCCCAGGTAAGACCCCACTCACCTTCCCTAAGTGGAATTTTCCAATTGTACCTGCTCCTAAACCATCCCTCTGTTATTCTCATGCTCATTGGAGCACACACTTCTTCACAAATAAAGAACAGGCTCCTGTTCCTCCTGCTTCACACCTGTATGCAAACTGGGTTTGAAGTCCTTGAAAGCAAAAGAGCCCAAATCAAACTTTAGCTCCCAGGAATTAATAAAGTACTAGTCACATACCACTTCTTTCATTTTCAAATATTTTATTTATTTCATGTGTATGAGAGTTTGCATAAGAACATGCCACAAGGATGTTTCCAGCTAAGACTCCTAGCAATATTGAAGAAGGTGCCTGAACTAGTCTTCTCCTGTAATTAGAATGGTGACTATCCTAAGTGTCATTAGAGAGCATCCATCCAGTAGCTAATGGATGCAGATGCAGAGATCCACAGCCAAGCACTGGGACATGCTCAGGGGTTCTTCTGAAGAGAGAGAAGAAAGATTGTATTAGCTAGGGATGGGTGGCAGCAAGATCATGACAGGGGAACCCATAGAGATAGCTCATCTGGGCACCTGGGAGCTCACTGACTATTGACCGACATAGGGATGCTACTTGTGATCAACCTAGGCCCTCTGTATGTGTGTGACAGTTGTGTAGCTTAGTTTGTTTGTGGGGCTTCTATCATTGAGGTCAGAACCTGTCTAAAGTGCTTGAGTTGGCTTTGGGAAGCCGTTCCCCATGGTGAGTTGACTCACTCAATCTTCATGCAGGAGGAAGAGCTTGGTTCTGCCTCAACTTAAAGTGCCATGCTTTATTGATTCCCATTGGAGGCCTGCTTCTTGCTGAATGGAGATAGAGGAGGAGTGTGGGTAGAAGGGAGGTGGAGGAGGGAACAGGAAAAAAGAAGGGAGACACAGCTGTGGTCAATATGTAAATTAAATGGAAAAATTAATAAAAGAATAAAAAAATAAGCATATGAAAGTGCATCACACTTCTGCAGGACCAGCAGAAGTCAGAAGAAAGCATAGAAGTTCCTGGCTGTTGTGAGCCACTGTATCGGTGCTGGGAACTGCATCTATCCTCTGTGAAATCAATGAGTGCAATGAACTGCTGAGCCATGCCTTTAGCCCCATGAGTTCTTAGTAGATTTCAAATCAAAATCAGAAATAAATGAAATTAATTCCCACAGCAATTAAAATAACTTGAGTTCACAGGATAAAGTGCTCATGTGCATAGTTGTATGAGAAATATCCTCCTTGTGTCTCAAATGAACAGAACAAATCATTTAGAAAATGACTATATGAAACAAAATTATTTGATACAATTTCATTACCTTTAAGTCATGAGAAGTGATTGCAATGCAACTATAGTCACACAATTACTGTTCAAAAACTAATAAACTCATAGCATTGTGACTAAATTTTATTTAAAGAATAGACTAAAGCTTAAGTAGTTCATGTTTTTTTCCTCACTAGTGACCATGTAATGTTGCATTCTTAAGATAATTGCATTCTATTTGTTAATAGTATTATAACACTTTAAATGTTCATTAAACACAAAATTCAAATGACTAAATGAAAAAATACCTTAGTACTTTACAGAACAAGATATATAATCACTACAGTGGCATCAAATGATATATATGACTAATAGTTTAAATACTTGTGTATTGTGTTTGATATTAAGGTGAGCACATCTTTACTTAATGAGGTCCATTTTTGATTTAAAATGTCACTTCTTAGTTAAATTCTTGTGCAGATAAATTGTTATGAACTGTGAGCATGAGAAGTGTGTGTCATGTGTCTTGTTTCAGGGATTTGAGCTGAATTAAAACAGAGAGAAGATACACACTCTTTATGATAATGATGTGCAAAATAAGAAACACATGAATATCTTACATGACATGTTAAATAAATGGCATTTTCAACCTGTATTTTTGAGAGCTATTGTAATGGGGGAAGATTGTAATTTAAAACAAACACAAAGTCTACAATGTAGTACTTATACTACTAGAGTTATGTCAAACTATGTAAGAGCCGACCTTTTAGTGTCACTCATGACTATTGAAGGGATAACAACACATGTGCAGTCATGACCCTCACTAACAGCATGTGCATGGCATGTTCCACAGACACTGGATAAGCAGGAGGTTTTTAATGAACTATTCAAACCAATCCTTAGGGTGTTCCATGACAAAAAAATATATATTTGAGATAGCATAGAGGTTAAGAAATTCATTTTATAGTTAGAGGCCACAAAATATAGTGTCCTAATATAGCTGTGTTATGTCAAATGATTAACTTCATTATTACATATTAAATATTGATCCAAAACAAAAATCAAACAGCTAAATGACAAACTATCTGAATGCTTTCTAAGGAATATATTTGTAACATAAAATCAATATGGGTCACTGTATCAGCAAAATCTACTTTCTGTGATAAAGTTACAAATGGGCTTAAGAGGTTCTTATGAGACTCCTGTGGTTCCACGAGAAAGAAACCATGTAACTGTAATTATCTATTTTATTGTCACATGTCCTGGGAACAGAGTAAATATTAAATAAATGTAGCATTACATGAAGTCACAATCAGAAAAGTAAAACTAACATACAATGGACAGACATGTTCTACATATTTTTGTTTATGCGTGGACTCTCTCAGACAGAAGAATGGAGTCATTTGAAGATACTGGAGATGAAAGTGCATGTACAATTTCATGTTGTGTGTTTCAGTCGGAAACAGAATGCTCACCTGCACCCGATTCTATTTTAACCCTCAGGTAGAACATCATACACTCACAGGGAAGGAGCATAAAGACTAATCTCACAGCTGCTAATCATGACATGAATAGAAATCCTGGTCATTATGTGCTGTATCATGTTCATCCATATCTTCCCCTTCTATCTGTGGAACTCTCCAGTTTGTAATAGCCAGAACCTAAAATAATTTATTTATTATTATTCTGTTTCTTTTTTCTTCTTTTATTGTTTGTTTTGTATTTTTGAGACAGGGTTTCTCTGTTTCTCTGCAGCTTTGGAGCCTGTACTGGAAATTGCTCTTGTAGACAACAGTTGAACTCACAGATGTCCAACTGCCTCTGCCTCCCGAGTGTTGGGATTAAAGGCACTACCACTGCCTGGCTATTATTCTGTTTCTTTATGAAAATTATATGTGCTTGTGATTTGGCCATACTGTTCCTGTAGAGGTCTGAGGACAAGTTCATGGGCCTGTTGTGCTTTTTCTCTTTTACTTGGTGTCTTTTACTTGGAGATTGAACTAAGCTACCAGAATGATCTCGTAAGTTCCTATACACACTGAGTCATCTAGATGCTCCAAATATTTAATAGCTCTGGATCTTATAGCTTAACAGTATTTCCAAATTAAGATAAACTAACACACTGATGTACTGGCAGTTCATTTGAGCTCCATCCTCCACAGTGATCCTCACAAGAAAAACAGTTTGTAGACAATATAATCAGTGAAATGTTTCGTCTATATGAGTAGAAAGTCAAACTTTATTTTGTGGGTAGGAGATGTCATTTCATTGGCAGAGTTCTTGTCTAGCATGCATGAGGTCCGGTACTGCATAAATCAGGAGTGCTGGTGCACTCTGGACATTTGAGTTGGGAAGATCAGAAGTTCAAAGTCATTCTCGATAGGCAGTCTGTGATTAGCCTGATCTTCATGAGATATTGCATAAAAACAAAATGAAAATAAATCAAACAAAATACACAAAAAACAAAGTAACTTCAATTTGTATTAATATACTTTTGATTGAACTACAAGTAAGTCAAACTGATTATCTGTAATAGGAAAACTAGAATTGAATGTATCAAAATGAAAGAAATTATAGCAAATTATGTTAATCTTAGTATAAAATATTTTCTGTATTATATTTATTCTTAAAAGGCACACCATACAAGTAAATGTCAGTTTCAGAAAAAAGAATATCATGATTTCAGAATATTATTAAGTATTCTGGTAATCTTATATTAGTTTATATTAGTTAAATATTGAAATGTCAATTAGCATAAACTAGTACATTAAGGGCAAAACTCACTCTCTTGATCTTCTGTCAGTGATTAAATTCCAAATGACTTCATGAGATTGTTTTTGAACATTAAGAATTTTGCATTCAGAAACATCATCCATGTGCAGCTGTTGAAAGATGAAAATTTTGGCTTCTCTACAACATGAGGATTAATCTCTGATTATTATTATGACATACTTTGGCTTTTCTCACCTGTTCACCCAGACTCAGGTTCTACTGAGCAGAAGTCATAGCAACCAGGTGCTTCTGTTAGTTTTCAATATCCACTGAAGGGATGCAAAGTGATGTCAGACTGTGGATGACATCAGCATCCACACATAATGACACGAATGTGCGTGTACCCTGGTGTGCTTATGGACACATCTACACATATACATACTCACAGATGTAGGCATATCCACCCTTCTGTTTCCATTTTTAAGAAGAGGGACTAATTACAATTAAATAATCATGGAAATCTAAACAAACTAGAGAAACATACCATAATTCTGAAGGAAATCAGGAAAGGAAATTTCAGTTAACTGAAACTTTTAAGTTTCAGGAAAAAGAATATCATGATTTCAGTTACCTGTAGTGCAGCAGCCCAGTGCTCATAATCACATTAATGTTATTATATTTGTAACATGTTCTTTATTTATAGTGACTATATAACTCATTTCTTTTGTAAGCTTATGTGATATTGATTACTTATCCGGGATGATATGTGAACAAGGTTGTCCATAACTATGATCTCAATAAAGACTGGTCCTTCTACTGGCATTTTGAAATTGTTGCCATGGTAAAACTGGCTTCTCAGTGACTTTTGTAGTCTTAGACATCATATTTCAGTTTTCCCTCAGTCATCTGTGTATTTGATTTCACTTTGAACTCTGTTCATCAGGCATTTCAAAATAAGAAAGGCTAATAGCTGTGCTGTTACAGAGAGGGATAATTTGAATGAGGCAATGTTAGCTATCTGTCTAGCACTCTGTAGCACTCCCGAACTGCATCTCCCAAACCAGCATTACATCAGACACAGAAGAAAACAGAATTTAAGGAAGTTCCTCAAACTTCTTATTTCTGGAAAGTTCCATTTCTCTTCATCATATTCCACTACTATAAACTCATAAGAATTGTACTATCCATAGCCTAAGGGACCAGTTCCATGAAAGAAACTATAGGAGATTATTATATTCTTTTGCTCATAAACTCCCCAAAGCAATCTCAGTTGTGTGGTATAATCTCAGCCAAATACTAGAGATCTAAATCATAAAGACATTGATGCTTTAAACTGAGAGAACAGTCAACTGACTTCTTTCTTCTAAGTGACCCAATGAACAATATGATGTAGTTAAGGTATTTTATATTGCCCTGGGTTATATCCATAAGAATCAAATATAAGTTCTAAAAAAATTAAACCAAGGTCCAGGGAACCAGGTAAACAATCTTCACACCTCACTCCTCTCCTCTCCTCTAAATCTAGTCACAATCAACAGCTCTTCACTCCACTCAGGAAAGGGCTTATTTTTCCTGTATTTCCCAACCAGTCCATCATTTAGTTAAGGCAGTAACTCACAGGAGGATATAGAGGCAGAAGAAATAGAGGAATGCTGCTTGCTGGTGTACTATCTGCAGCTTTTTTTTTTTATTGCTTTCTCTTGCGACACAGTACCCTATGCCTAGGGGTGGCCCCATCCACAGTGGGCTAGACTCAAAAACAAATACAGTTTTGCTTTGTCAGCCAACTAATTCCAAGTAGAACTACTGAAAAATTTCATTTACTTCAAATTCACTTTGATATAAAACAGTATTATTTATTATTTATAACAGTTCTATTTCCAGTATAAGTAAAATACTCATTATTTTAAATATGACAATAAAATATGTTTTCAACAATTTACTGAATCTCCATAAATCATTGTTGCTGATGGAAAATATAGCACCAACCTAAGCTGTTCTAAGCAAAGGCTGACTTTGTCATGTGAGGCCCAGAGGCACAATATATTTTCAATAGTGGAATCAAGGTACATGCATAGCACTTTTTCCCTTAAGGAATTTAGCATAATTATTCCTGGATTATTGTTATCTCAATAAAACATTCTATCCTAATAGACTTAACTTCCTTTAGGATGCTGTTTGTAGAACCATATTCTACACACACTGAAGTATCACACACTGAAGATATCAAAAGTAAATTTCTAGAGGCAATTTAAAGCCAAATGTATATCTATGCATCAACATTTAGGAAATGGCAAGATTGACTGCCGAACATGATGAAGACATTTCTGTAGCTTTTATCAATGCACTGTACTAGGGTTTTTCTTTCCTTTCTAAGAGTTATTAATGGAATCTTATTGATATTACCTCTTACCTATATCTAAGGGGTTGTTCTAGGCTAAGAGTATTAAAAAATGAGTTCATGAATAGTTGCTGCAAATATAGTGTGCCATATCTTAAAATACTACTACTCTGGAGCTCTATCAAATTTTACATGCTCTATTTCAACAATTTATTTATTAAAATATTTTGCTTTGTTATTTAATGAATACTTTTCACACAAAGTATTTCTCTACTTACACACAAATATCCTCTTCTTTTTCCGTCTAAGTGTAACTTCATCATCCTGTGACTGAAGGGTCTTATTTTCTCTCATAATAGTAACTGACAAACATTTAGTTTGGTGAAACAACAGCATGTGTTTCAAAATCATCAAATATCTACAGCTAATATTGTGCCATCAAGTAGAATAAGGATTGAATGTAGGAACAGATATGATAATTGATTATTTATAGGCTATTGACCCTTATTCATAAAAAATATTTATTGCATTAGGTGTTCTTATTTGTGGTGACTTTTGGAAGATTTGTCCCTAGCAGATAACCATGTTGCTGATACCAACAGTACTAAAACATGAAGCTGATACCACTGTAACAGGTGTGCTTAACCTAGAGTTAGTAAGCTTTGCTGTGGTCTATGCTGAGATTAACAGCAATCAACTCTGCTAGTTCTGGAGACAGAGAGCATAATATCATAGTAACATGCATAAATGAATGGTACTTCTTTAAAAGACTGTGTATATGTCTGTATCAGTGTATGTTGATGAGAATCATACTCAGGCCTTTTGCATTCTGGTGACACACTCTAAAACTGAGCCCCACCTCCAACCTAAACACAATTCATGGAGAAATCATGAATGAAAGTTCATAATCATTTATGTCACAAGCTATACAGAGTAAGAACACATTTCTCTCCATGAAGAATGAGACTAAAATATTATTTTATATAAAGTGCTGAGAGAGAGACACAGAGAGAGATAGAGAAAGAGAGATGAATGGGGAAAAGTAACAACATCACTTATCTCTCGTTGCCTATCCATGCTTGTATGTTATCTAAAGTATTCTTCCTAGTATAAGTATCCAAGATCCATTCCTTCATTTGCTCATTACTTATTATGCATATTATACAGACATGGTTTTATAGTTTAAATAAACTGAAATAAAAAAGTGATCAAGAATTTCTGCCACTGTGGGTCAGCATTCCAATAAGGGAAACCCAATGATATAATTCATTTATAGTCAATTATATGGTGAATTAAGGGAAGGACTGAAAACAAAAGAAAAGATAGTAGTCACTACACTTTTTATTGAAGAACTACAGAATGCCATCTTCTGGCCATGATGCAAATCTTCTAATCATGAATTCATTGCAATTACACTTGTCTTCATCGAGTTTTCATAAGGACCTTTAAACAGCCAGCCATGGATGGAGGAGAGGTTCAAGATGTCTTTCTGGCCTCATTGAACTAGAAGCTGCTGAAAGATTCTATGTAATGAAAAGTCACTGTCATCATTTAAGTAATGGCTAGTGAACCTAGAAGTCTCCAAATGCACACAGATGGTGCTGTTTAAATTTACTGGTTTTCAAAATAGAACAAAAACAGATGAGAGAAACAGGAACTTGTATAGAAGAAAGTGGCTTGATAAGGTAGGAGGGAGAAAAGGGAAAGTATGAGGTCATAAGTTACCTACATATAAGAATGCCTTATCTACATGTAAGAAAACACCAAACCAAGTTTAACAACAACAAAAATAAGGTGGACTTGTCAATATCATTAAAATTATGAAATATAAAGCATGAAAGAAGCAAATCTCATTGCTAATGAACTACCAACTAAAGAATGGTGTGTTTATTTGAGTTTTTAATCTCATGTATGCTGGAGAAAACTTAGAATGCAAAAAATCTAAAGAATAATGTGAAGGACAGTTAGTGATGTGAGATTCGCCTCTGTATGTTATGAATACCATTGGTGAGTAAAGAAACTGTCTTGTCCTGTTGATAGGGCAGAACTTAGGTAGCCAGGCAAAACTAAACCAAATGCTGGGAGAAATGAGGCAGAGTCAGGAAGAAGCCATGGAGTCCCACCGGAGACAGATGCTGGGCTGGAATGTTAGTCGGTGAGCCACAGTCATGTGGTAATACACAGATTAATGGAAAGGGGTCAAATTAATACGTGTTAGCCAACAAGAAGCTAGAGCTAATGGGCCAAGCAATAATTTAAATAATATAGTTTCTGTGTGATTATTTCAGATTTGAGCTTCTGGGCTACTGGAAAACAAACAAGTGGACTCCTTGCAACAAGTTAGGGGAAAGGAAGTAGGAGGTATGTAGGGTGACCATCTTATGTAAACCTTTTGTATTATTTAGAGGTATCTTTCAATTCACATAATACTCACCTGTGGACAGAGATTTCTGTCCCGCCTAGTCCCACAGCCATTCAGTCCCAAAGAAATACACAAAGGCCTACATTAATTATAAACTAGTTGGCCTATTAGCTCAGGCTTTCTCATTAACTAATTCCTACATCTTACCATAAATACCATCAATCTTGTCTGTGTTAGGCACATGGCTTTGTACCTTTATCAGTGAGACACTCTCATCCTGCTACCTCTGTGTCTGGGTGATGATTGCAGACTAAGCCTTTCCTCTTTTTTTTTTGCCATAAAATATTATTTTATTTAAATTTCTCACATTACAGGGGGGAAAAATCTACAATCAGAAATATGGGTATTTGCTATCATTTGGTTCCAAAATGTCCTCTTTCCAGAATTTTCTTGTTCTAGTTGTCCCGCCAATACTTCCTACCTGGCTACTGATGAATTAACATTTCATTAAACCAATACAAGTAACAAATCTTTACAGGGTACATGACCATTGTCCCACAGCATTCACCCTTATCAATATTAAAAATTGGTAAATCTGATTAATTGTTTGGAGGAGAAATTCTATAGTGATCCAAAGCCACAATGTTCTCTTTTCTTTATAAGACAATATACCTTTTAATAACAATTTCCTCCCAACACACCTACTATCATTTCAAAGAAAATTCGTTGAAGTTGATGTTGTCTTCATGGGTTTGCCTCTTCTAGATATTTACAAACAAATCGTGTATTCTTGTCTTTTTTTGTCCCTAGCTTTACTTTTAATATCGATTAAAGTTATATTTTAGGTCTATAATGTTTCAGTTCCTTATTCCAATTTATTACACATCAAAATGTATTGGTTTTGGTGCTGTTTGTCTATTCTGATCATGGCTTTCTGGGTGGATGCATAATTTGTGAAGATTTCTCTTATTCTGTTGTACTTTCTCTTTTAATCTCTTCAAGCTTTCATTGTCATAACTTACAGTGCCGAATCAGTGAATTTTCATTTCAAGGAATTCCTGTTCATTTTTCTCTTAAGCTGATACTTTTAGACATGCAAAACCACTGAAAGCTCCAAGAAGAAATATTGTTTTTTATGCTTTGTTAAGAGTTTTACAGTTAAGGTTTTATGTATCATTAGGTGTATGGTTAATTTTAGTTGATTTTTACCAAACTAAGATACAGACCCAGCATCATTCATTTTCAGGGAGGTATTCAGGTTTCTTAAAATCACTCACTGAAAATTCTACTGTTTCTCAAATCTTTAGTTAATAGAAATTTGTTGGTCACACTTCTGTGTTTTGCGATATATGTTCTATCACTTTCCACTATGGCTTAGAAATGAGAACACTTGAGTCACTTAGCATTGTCTTTTGTAAAGACTTTTTGGCTATTCTCCCTTCAATAGACACATTTCTTATCTACTCATGTCTCTGAGTTTTTGGAAGAGTTTGTCAATTTCTGACAAGGAGATGGGATTTTAATAGAAATCTCCTTGAATGTTCAGACCATTGGGAGTGATTACTTTAATGACATTAAGTGCTTCAATCCATTGGCAACAATGCTCATCTATTTATTTAATGACTTTAGAACTATTCCCAGCAATTTTAGTTCAATATATATACATACATATATGTATATATATAAATTTATTCTAAGAATTTTTGTTTTTATAAATTATAAACAAAATTACTTTTCTTAATTAACAACATTGATTATTCACCTCTAATCTATACAACTGATTTCTGTAGAGTAATTATAACTGTCAAATACTGCTAAACTTGTTTATTTCACATAGATATTGGTAATAAATTCCATAGGCTCTTCAATAGGTATTTTAAAAATAGGGAATTTTAATCATCATTTTCTTGCTTATGAACCCTTGCTAAAACTCAAGTATCTTCTCAAAACAAGTGAGAAAGGTATGCCTCTGTTCTTTTTGTCCTGTTCTTGACTAAAAAGCATTTCTGCCTTTTAAATAGCATTTAGTTTTTCTGATTATTTATTTTGTGGTTTGGTGCAGAGAGTGTCAGTGTGCTAGAATATGTGGGTGTAGGCCAGAGAACAATTTGAAGATTGGGTTTGTCCTTCATCTATTTGGGTATTGGGAATAAAACTTAGTTCATTAGTCCTGGCAGCATGCACCCTTCCCTGCAGAGTTATGTTGCCAGTCTCAATTTCTTTTGTCATTAATAAATATCAGCTGCATAACTTACTCTATATATTTAGTAACTGTAATCAGGTGGAGAAAGTTCCCTTCAATTTCCAGTCTTTGGAGTGTTATGAAAAGTCATTAGACTTGCTCCATTGCCTTTTCTGTATCTATTTAGGTAATCATAACATTTTTCCATTATTCTAGTAATAAATTAATAAAGTGACTTTTCATTAATTTATTAATTTTCATTAGTTTATTAAATAATCTTACCTTGCTGGAGCAAATCTTACATCTTCAAAGGTGACAGTACTTTCTACATTTAAGTTTGCTGATATTTGTAAAGAGAGTTTGCACATGAGTCATAATGGATGTTCACTTCTTAATATCTTTGCTTGCTGTGTTTACATTTTATCATTACAGTTTCATCAAGTATGTTTTATATGTTCATTATCTAGACATTTTGAAGAGTTTATGAAGGTTTTCTATTGAATCCTTCTTAAAATATTCACTAGAATTTTTCAGGTAAGCCACAACGGGATGTGTTTTTCTGGGTAGGAAGTTTTAGAATTCCTAACTAGCTTCCTTAGATATTATACATCTATTCATAATTTCAAGTTGTTACTTTTGAATTCCTTTTTCTACTTCCAGTTATGTATATGCTCCATTCATTTTGAAATTCTGTTCTTAGATATGCATATACATGGTAATAATTGATGTATTTAACATCATAAAGCCCCCCAAAAATAGTGTTTTAAAGTATATTTTTGAGGCCTTCAAGAGCTCCTCTGTTATTATGTACAATACAGGCAATTTATATGTTTTTGTTTTGTTTGTATCATTTAATCTGAGGTGGATTTTTAAATATTTATTCTGTTAAAACAGAATTTTACTGATATGACTTATCTTAAATTGAATGTTACCCTCTGTTGTATTGAGTGGTTAGCTTAGTTTCATGGTGAATGCACAGTATTAAGCAGTGAACAAAACCAATATAACTCTAGAATATAATAGAAGTAAAACAGAAACTCGGGACCTTAGATTATACTAACAGAACATATTCATTTATTTTAGCAAGTATTCCACACCCATGTCATGTACGGTAAATGGGAAGCTAAGGATGGAAGATAAAGGCGAATTTTAAAACTCTATTTCCCTCCTAATTTTTCAATAAATTAAACTTGTTCAAAAATGTTAAGCAATTAATTAAAAACTTCTTTGCTCTAAATATTGCTAGTTTACTGTAGTATTATTACTTAAGACTTAGTTCTTTCTTTTTTCTTTTGTCAGTAATTTTGTCCTTTCACATTGTTATAAATGTACACTTTCACTTGCTGTCCCTCTTCTCTATACTCTGCCCCTTGGCCTCCTGTCCCCAAATACTTTCCACGAAATTTTAGTTGTGGTTTTCTCTAGAGTTCTGCAGACCAGAATCAGGGCTCTGTGCAATTCTGAGTTTGGAAATGACCATCAGAACTGTTCAGCTCACCAGTGACTCATCTCCATGACTTATCCACTCTTATAATCTAAAATCTGCCAACAAGGACAAATCAGCAGTATGTAGTAGGATAGTATGGGTTTCTTTCCTCTCCATGGCTAATTGTTATGATAACTGACTTTTCTGAGCCAATAAAACTTCCTATCCAGAAAACACATCTGTGGCTTAACTGGAAAATTCTATTAAAATTTTCAAAGAAGTTTCAATAGGAAAATCTTCAAAATGTCTGGAGAATGAATACAAAGAAAAATATTCTTGGGCTTCCTGTGTTCATTCCCAATTTAGGATATGGTGTTTTTCAGCCTCTCTCCTCATCTTCTGACTGTTACTTATGCCCCCACTTTGGTAATGTTCCCTAAGTCTGACAAAAAGCTCCTTTTGCTCCTTCAGCCAATAGCCTTTAAGATACCAGCCCACTTGGGCGTGGCCTCTTTTGCTTCAAAAAGCAGCTATAGCCCTGCTCCCTCTCTCTCCTATTCCAGCTACTAGACTGTGTTCCTGGTCTTGCAGAGGGCTATTGTCTAGGACAGTGATCTTTAAATTTTTCCCCTTAAATAAATAACCCTTTTATTAATCATAATTCCAAATTGGTGTGGGATTGTTTTGTGACTTACATCTACAGTGATATAAACATCATTTTGGAATAAACCCACAGGTTTTATAGATTCTTGGCATCTTTTCAAAATAGAAGTTTTTGTCTTTGTCCCTAGCAACTGTGAGGAGATGCTTTGCTGTTTTAGGCAGAGAAATCTTTGTGGTTACATACATAGATATTTAGGGATTGGCATGATACCATATCAATTAAGCTTACTTCTTAATATTCCAAGTCATTAACTTTATACTGAAACATAATTTTTGAGGATTAACATACTTTTGATGATCACTTATAGCTAATTAATGCCTTAGAATCAACAGTGATGCTAGGCGGTGGTGGCGCACACCTTTAATTCCAGCATTCGGGAGGCAGAGGCAGGCAGATATCTGTGAGTTCGAGACCAGCCTGGTCTACAAGAGCTAGTTCCAGGACAGGCTCCAAAGCCCCAGAGAAACCCTGTCTCGAAAAACCAAAAAAAAAAAAAAAAAAAAAAAAAGAATCAACAGTGATTAAGTGATCCTTAAAATAACCATTCAGTTACAATAATTTGGTAGAAATATATATAAACTTATAAAGATTATGATAAGAAAAAGTTTATATGCAGTACTCAGAAATGATACTGAATCCACTTTAGCTAAGAAAACTTAGGGTCTTGGTTCTACTTCACGTTAAAGCCAGGCTTAGAGATAACTTACAGTAATCATGACAAGCATTAAAGCATTTCCTGATATTCAAAAATGATTTTCTACTTTTCAAGTAAGATAGTATTGACTAAAGATAATATTTCTGTATTTATAGCTGTTTTAAAGATCTGTTAATCTCTTAATTGTTACTAAGGTGATTTTAGAATTTTTCCATAAGTATTTCCTAGTGAACACTGTCAACATTTAGTTTTACATAGTTCTAGGCCAACTTGTTAAATTAAACTTGGGCCTAACTGACTAGAAGAATTCTTCTCTAATGGAACTGTGGTGCACAATACATATTAGCATATTAAATACACTTAGCTGCCTCCACTAAAGAAAGCAGTCATACTCCCTTTAGCTCAGAATTTCTGAACCTATTTAGCCATACAGCTTCTATTTATTCCTCATTAAAGAATGCTTTTACTGAGTTTAAGGACACCATTTGTCCCATGGACACATTTAAGGATATCCTCCTCATATTAAGTATGATTTTTATTTTATAATTTGGGAGATAAAAAGTCCAAATAAATTAGAACATCACAAAAGGTGACTTGGATAGTCATCCCACGTCAGGTAACAACCTGCTAAGATATTTAAAACGATTTAAATCTACTGTTTTTTCAATCCACTTCACCTTCTGACTCATCCTGTTTTGTTGTAGTTAAAATGTCCAATACCTAAAAATGTGTGATTTTGAAAGACATGTTAATTTTGTTATGTTTAAGTTTAATATGGGTATATATGTCTTTGTTCACCCATTAAAGCTTGGTGTGAATGTTTACATCTTTTTCTTTTTGCTCTTTGTGAGTTTTTTATTTATTGTGCTTATGTACATGAAGCTTACATTTATTTATGCCCTAAGAAGACCTCAGCGTTATGTCTATATACTACCTAAACAAGAGAGCTATTTTAAACTCACTATATTTGGATACTATTTATTAGGGGAATAAATAAAAATGGAGATAAGAAACAGCTTGTCTAGAATGGGTAACATTATATCCTTAAAACCTGAAGACTAAAGTATGGAACTGGAAAATAATTCCTTAACTTATTCCATTAATTCTTTTAGTTAAGGAATTAATTCTATTGTTTTAATGGATTCCACTTCTCACAATAGGAACTTCTTTATGGCTACTTTATTTTCTTGAAAAGTAGCTTATTTTCCACTGCAAGTGATAAGTCTTCCTTACCTTCACACCAAAAAGAGCTGAGGGTTTTGAGATAATTGATTTTACCTCAGTCAATCAACAATTCAACGATTTCTGAGGTCATGACAGAGTGTTAATCCCTGCTATAGTTGGGACACATATAGTTGGTATCAATAGGATAAAGAGAAGGGCAAGGAAATTACCAGGTAATACATAAAAATTCCAAATGAAAATTCAAACCCTTTGGCTGTCTATTGTCCCTCTGGCTATGGAGACCCCTTCTCTGACCAATAAGTCTATAACAACTGTCAATAAGCATTTTCACTTTGCACTGTGTCCGCTGTGCATGGCATGCCTTTTCTCAATATTTCAATTATTTAACTGTATGAAAAACCCACCTGAGAGAAGGTATCAAATGCTAAGAAGAAAATCACTTTTCTTTCCACTATCAGGGAGTCTGCGAACATAGGCTACTTACAAGGTTGACCACACCATGGCATTTGGTGCCACAAAGCCTAATCAGGTCTGTATAACAGTAAAGAGAATGACATCTCCAGCATGATGCTGTGTTTGAGAGGGAACAGCAGAGTGCACTGGGGAGTCTGCCTACCACATTAGAAAACAAGTCCATTCTACAAGTGTTTATAAAAAAATATGAGGAAATAGAAAGGTAGATTTTGTGAAACAAAGAGAATGGAAATATATGTTATTCAAAGCAGATATGGGTAATATAGGCTTTGCAAATGTAAATGCATTTCATCTCTTACCAAAAGTGTTGTATTTAAATATGGCATCATCTTTTCTTTTTAGAAGATTATATATTTTCTTAAGTTCTAAATATATTGACTGTAATAAATATTCAAGTATAGATACTGACTATTCATATTCAAAATTTTGTGGAATTTTGAATATATTAATTATAATAATTACTGGGACTTTTAATCTATTGACATAGGCACAGTACATATTTACATGCCATGTTTTCTTAATACTCTCATTACTTATCAAAATGTTTCCTTGACTCTATGCTCTTAATTAACTTTTTCTTAGGACAGTAACTTTAAAGAAATCTCATGATTATATAGCTCTTGATTCTTTGATATTAAAATCTCCAATGTAAAATTGCTTTTCTCAGGGACCTGGAAACCATCCTTTAAACTTTGATGAAAGGAGGTATTATGTCAGGATGTCAGTTTTTATGTTATATTGAGAACCTGACTTCACTGACAAGTTTACACACACACGTACACACACACACGCAGACACACACAGAGAGCTTGGTCACAATCACTATTCTCCCACCTAAGCCACTCAGTAACTGTGGAATGTTCACATCTGTGTTTACCAGATCTCTCTGGAACTAAGTACAACTTCAAATGTCATGGTTCTCTTAGCATTAATACAGTTTCCTTTAATCTGTTTGTAAAAACTGTCACAATTTCTCTTGTGAAAATCATTGTTTGTGTATCAGAAGGATATAAAATAAATCTTGTTGTTTGCATTTTTACTCCCATAAAAGATACATTATGATTATACACATTGACCCCAGCTTGATAGCAAAATTATCTATGGCATTGTCACAGCTCAGATTCTTAAGAGCTTATCATTTTAAAAGCACAAAGCAAAATATTCTTGGACAGTAAAAAATTACAGATTCACAATAGGACAGATTCAGACACAAGCTACCTCTAAATGGGTCACAATATTAAATAAATGTATGTAGGCTTGGGAGAGAAAAGATAAAGAGTATACAGAGTCATAAAATAAAGTTAACGCTTAAAAAAGGGTAAAGTCTTTAAAGAGACAGAGTACAGATAATAATAGATTAAAGAAATAGCCACATAAAAATGGAAAATTCAGAGAGTCTGGATTATGTCTATTATTGTGTTTTCTTTAAATTTTTTGACTGTGAATGAGCTAAGTAGAGAGAGACTTTTCACTGTTTGTGCTGCTAAGCTAATCCAGCATGTATATTATAAAGGTATCTTGACTTCAGAATTTGGGTCTAAGGATATGATGCTTTGGAAAGAGGTTCTTCTTTTGTTTTCACAGAAGATGAGACTCTGAGGATTGCTTCTAGACCAATATGGTATGACAGGCCATGCCCTCCTGAAAGGTTGCTGTAAACACCCTCAAAAAACTTACTTTGCTCAACTGCCAACTGAGATGAACCTAGCACACAGGATATACCATGAAAGACCTGATTAACATTGCTGCCATACAGCATGAAGCAGTTTGGAGAGAATAAACTGTGCCCATATTCCCAATTATTGTTTATAAGTGTTATTTTATATTTAAAGGGGGATATGATATAGATATGAATAATTTACATTGATATAAATTTTGCTTTGTTGATATAAATTCAAGTTCAATCTTGTTATATGTATATTTCTGCTCTTGATTAAGGTATTGTGATTGTGTAGTTCATTTAAAAAAGTAATGTATAATTAGGAAATATAGGTTTTTAATGGATAATCATCGATAATAACCAAGCTTGCAGTCATGTTAGTTAGATTTTCTAGATATGTAGTGATATATTTCAGTTAGATATGCATTCTTCATATCTTTTAAAGACTACAGAATATGGCATTTAAAATGTTTTAATAACTTAGGACTTTTTATGATAATGAGACACGTCTGCTCCTGGCAGTACCAATCTACTTCAAGAGGAAGATGGACATTGAAGAGGCTCCTTATGGAGTTGGTTAGCCATTTGGGCAAGAAACTGCTCTTGCCTGGACTGTTGCATAAACTCTGGACAAAGAACCCTCAGAGAGAGGACTGCTAAACTTGTCTAAAGGTGAGATGATCCTTTGGGGTTCCAGTTTCATGAAAGGGTCTGCCAGACATTCTACAGGACACAGAAGAAAGTGACTGAACTGTCTTTAAAATTTCCTGATTCATGGAAAAGTCTTCTAGATAATATGGGCCTGTAGGCTGAAGATGGATGTCCAACGGTACAGAATAACTTGGGTGACTGTCCAGGCAGTGAGATGTCTCTGTCATTTCTAGAGTTTTGGAAGCTGCTTACAATATACTTCCTGTTTACTTAGGTAATATTATATCCTTCTGGAGTCTTTGATGGAGTTAAAGAATGGATAGTTATTATTATAGTTTCCTTAATTATGATAAAAGTTAAAATAGGTATAAATATGGTAACTGTAGTTCTTGCTTGATAACTGTTTTGTTATAAGTAATTTTACTATGTTAAAGTTAAAGCCTTCCTTTCCTTTTAAACAGAAAAGGGAAAATGGTGTAGGAGATCCTTCTGACTATGTGTTGCTTTCATTGGTTGAATAAAGAAACTGCCTTGGCCTTTTGATAGGACAGAATTTAGATAGGTGGGAAGGGCATAACTGAATGCTGGGAAGAAGAGCAATGTGGCAGATGCCGTGAAGCTTCTGCCTGAGACTGATGCTGGTTAGAATCTTTCCTGGTAAGCCACCACCTCGTGGTGTTACACAGATTGGTAGGAATGGGTTAGATCAGGATGTGAGTGTTGGCTAAGAAGAGGCTAGATATAATGGACCAGGCAGTAATGTAATTAATACAATTTCTGTGTGATTATTTTAGGTGTAAGCTAGCTGAGTGGGACAGAACAAAGGAGCCCCATGCTCAACCAACAGTAATCCAACAAAGACATATTTATTAGATTAACAAATAAATACCTTTCATTAATCAGGTATGGAAAAAAAAAGAACTCTCCAAACCTAGTGTTGGGGACAATTTTGATTTGTCTTTTGGGGAAAATAAAAGCATCCAATTAAAGGAATCTAGAGACCACTGTACAAAAGATACCTCTGTAGAAGATATATGAATTGTTGAGAGAAAATATCCCAAGAAAAAGAGTAACTGGCCTAATGGTATAACAACATCCAACAGGGTAGAATTTCATAATTCTTCCCATTTTTTTTTGCTGCTCTGTACAAACATAAAAGGCAATGGTCTTTTGGTGGTCCTAATTCAATTAAATATCAAAGCTGGCTTTGGAGTTGCAGTGTGGCTCTCTCCTTCTCTAAACCCAAGCATGCTTGTGAGAGAAAAGCCCAAAATTTCTGTCCAGTGTCAGAAGAGTCACCTTGTATGGGGCAGAAGAAAACCAGAATTAAAGGTTTTTTGGTGCCACTAATCTTATAACTCTTTGGTTTTATTTTGACTCCTTAAAACTTTTCTTCAAATATAAGTATTATCTATCTATCTATCTATCTATCTATCTATCTATCTATCTATCTATCTATCATCTATCTATCTATCTATCTATCTATCTATCTATCTATCTATCTATCTATCCGTCTGTCTATCTATCTATCTATCTATCTATCTATCTATCTATCTATCTACCTATCTATCTATGTCTCTCCTGTTCAAATCTAAACTTTATCAATCTTATCATATATATGTATACAAAATAAGTAATATAATAACTAATTTATATGCAGGAAACATAATAAATAATTTTATAAATAAGTTTTATCTAGCTTCCTATACATGTTTTTGTGTTTGAATCTGAAACAGGTAATTAGGAACTAAGTTTGTGTACCATGGATGTACCCAGTAGACTGTGGTTCTCAAAACTTTTGGAGAACTTCTGTATATGGCATTTAAAATTTTTAAGTTTTGTACAGTAACATTCCTAACAATGACCTCTGAGGTCTCCAAACGGATGATTGGGCCTTGAAACATGAAATTCACCTGGTCTGTGCTAGCATCATTAAGCTGACAAACACCACCCAAAGATTAGGTTTATACTATGAACTGTTCAGAACAATCTCAAAGACACATGATAAGATAGTCCAGCCTCACAGACTAGTCAAGACAGAACGTAAGATATTGTCTGCATGTTCCCATCACACAGAAACTGGACGAGAAATGATATGGCTAGTTTTCCCAGGACTTGATAATTATCCCAATTTTCTCATGGCCCCCTAAAGATGTCACTGCCCCAAGGGGAAAAAGTAATTTTAATAACAATCAGAAGAGGTGGGTTCAGTGGTTTTTGTTTTTTCATTGGGTTATGGATTTTTTATTGTTTATGGGGTTTAGTTGCAAGTTGTTGTTAGATGTCAGGGAGGAATCAAAGACCTATGCATATGGGTGACAGTTTTATAGCTTGGTGTTTCATGGGGCACCTAGCAGTGGGACCAGGACCTATCTCTGATGCATGTCTGATGCATGAGCTGGCTCTATGGAATCAATTATCTATGGTGGGATGCCCTGTTTGGCATTGATTCAGAGGGAAGGAGCTTGGTCCTACCTCAACTTAATATACCATGCTTTGAAATTCCCATGGGACGCCTTACCCCATCTGAATGGAGACAGAGTAGGAGTAGATGGGGTGGGATGAAGGGAGATTGGGAGAAGGAATGGGAAGAGAGAAGGGAGGGAAAACCATGGTTGATATATATAATAAAAATGATAATAAAAAATGTAATGTAAAGTTTTAAACCTTGAAAGCTATTATTAAAAATTATTCAGGGGAAATAAGAAATGTAGGTTAGTATTTAGTCATCTATAACAATCATGTAGTCATGATAGGTATGTTTCCAAGGTTAAACAGATACATTTTAGAAAGATAGGTGATCTTCAAATGCTTCAGATACCTACAGAATATGACATGGTATGGATGTCCCAACATTGCACAGTAACCTTGGGTAACTGTCCAGTCATCCAGCTTTCTCTGTCATTTCTAAATTTTATATATTTTTGTTCTGCACTTCCTGTTTACTCGGGTAAAAATATATATTCTAAGAATTCTGATGGGGTTGAAGACTAGATAGTTATCATTTTGCCATTTTCTTTGTTACCAAATTAAAAAAAAACTAACAATAGAAGTGTGAAATTGATAAATGTTGAGAGACATGAAAGCTTAAGTTGATTATCTAAGAAATTGTTGTAAAGTCCAAAAAATAATTTTAGTCTTGTAAGGCAAGTTATGATAGAGAGTGATTTAGGTACAAAACGTTGGACTCACTCTGAATTTGCCACTGAACATTGTAAATGCGATTTTATCTGAGAATTGTGCTAGAGTTAAAACCTTTCATTTTTATGTAGACCAAAGGGGAAAATGCTTTGGTATAAACTATTTGTATGCTATAAAGATGTTTCTCTGCCAAGGTACCTTCTGGTTGGTTTAATAGAGAGCTGAATAGCATGTGACCCTGCTATATACAGGGTCTGTTTTGATGTCTATAATTCCTGAGACCATGGAAGAATCTGCTGATGTCTGGGGAAGGGTGTCTAGACTGTCACATGGGCCCATGTTGGTGTCTGAGAATCATGCTGCTTGGGTGACATGCTGCTGGCAGGCCTGCAAAGTCAGCTGAAACCATGGTGACATCTGGGTATGGGCTGATGCCTAGGACCATGTTTTAGCCCATGCTTCTATCACAGTCAAGGTCTATATTGATGTCCATGGCCAACATGGCCACCTAACACCATATAGCTGCCTCACTTGTGGTCCACATCCTGTGGCCATTAGGGCATCTGAGGGTCATGCTGTCATCAAAGACATCCTGATCAGAGTGGCCTGTGCTGTCACCTTGGACCACAGTGTCAATCAGGCCAGCCAGAATTGCTGCAGCTGGCCATGTCTGGGCCCATGGCCCTCTAGTAGCCAGGATCTGAGATGATTTCCAGAACTCCTGTTGTCACTGAGGGCCATGTAGATAAATGCGGTCTGGCTGGCCACCTAGGTCCATACTGGTTTCTGAGGACAATGCAACTCACAGGTCCATGCTTATCTGGGTGGCTTGGGTGCTACCTGGAGCCATGGAGATACTCAGTCACAGGCTGCTACCTAGAACCATGTCAGGGTCCATGGTTGTGCAGAGGCTCAGACCTTGGGTGATGTCTGTGACTCCTGTTGCCATCAAGGGCTTTGTGGTAGTCTGGGATCTGGCCAACCACCTAGAACTATGTTGATTCCCTGGGGGCCATGTTGCTACTGGAGCTGTGCTGATGTGAGAGCCCTGTGGACCTTATTTGCTGCAGAGGGTCCTGTCTGGGTCCATGGTCTTGCTGCAATTGGGTTCTGTACTGATGTTCATGGCCTGTGTTAGCATGGGGGGTGATTGCAACCATGCTCTGCTAAGATGGCAGTCCCACCCTTTAATTGCACTCAGATTGCTAGTTCCGTCCTTTGCTGGATATTGTAGCAAGTGAGCTAGTTTTACTCACCCCTACACTCAGGAAAGATGTGCCTGCCCCTCACCATAGGCATACACGCCACCTGGGAAGCACACTAGAGTAGATCCTGTTGTCAAGGATGCAGGTGAGCCAGCCCTGAGGGAATGAGACCAACATAGTTGACCCTGCCCCCTCTTGTCTGCCATGTTGTTTATGAGCAAGAGAAGATGCCCTCTCTTCTATGCCCTTTATTACCTGTGTCATGTGAGAGAGCTGGATCTAGGATCATGAGAGTGAGAGAAATAACCCTGCCCTACAATAGCTACAGCACAGAGGACATTAACCCTGCACCCTACCTGAGGGGCACACTAGAGATGACCTTGTTCTTGGGTCCAGGTGATCCAGTCCTTAAGGCTTGAGAACAAGAGAACTGACCCCTCTTCCCTCATATCCCTCCTTTAGAAATCAGAGGAGAGGGTACTATACCTTGACTGGGCAAAATAGTAGAGCTGGTCCTAGCAATATGAGTAAGGGCGACCCAGACCAGAGGGCCTGAGAGCAGCTGAACTGGCCCTGCTTACATTGGTAGATTGCCTTGGATGAGCTAGCTAAGGTAGTGCTAGAGAGCTCATTCAGGTACTGATAATGAGAGAAAGTGGACAAGGTGACCAACCCAGTTATCACACAGTCTCAGAAGCATGGCTATGAATTGGCCCACTCCAACATCTATCGAATCCATGAATTGGAGTATGAAAAGTTTGAATCGACATATCCGAAACAACAGGATATCTATGATGAAGGATATCCAAGAGGAGCCCAACTGAGAGTCTTTTATTGAAGGTGTAGCAGAAACCAGAGGTCTCCAGCCAGACCAATGACTCATGAAATGAATACTTGCAAGTAAAGATGAACAGACTAAATGGTAAACATTTAGAAAAAATAACTCCCTAAAGTACCAGCACTTACAGGAGGTATGGTCTTGCTGGAGGAAATGTGTCAGTGTGGGGATGGGCTTTGAGGTCTGTTTCACTCAAGCTTCCCTGAATGTTACTGTCAGTAGACTTCCTGTTGCCTGAAAGATATAGGAGTATCAACACCATCACCACATCTGCTTGCTTGTTGCAATGCTTCCCATCATGATGATAATAGACTAAACCGCTATAACTATAAGAAAGGTACCCCAATTCAATGTTTTCCTTATAAAAGTTGCCATGGTCATTGCGTTCAATCATAACAATAAAATTCCAAACTAAGACTTTGTGTGACTCTAGAGGCCACACTACAACTCCCATGACAAGATTCTCTTCTTCTCCTTCTCCTCCTCCTCCTCCTCCTCCTTCTTCTTCGTCGTTGTCATCGTCGTTGTCATCTTCTTCATCTTCTTTGTTTTCTTCTCCTTTTGTTTTGTTTTCTTTTGCCTCTTTTGTTTGGGTTTTGGTTTTTCATTTAATTTTGGTTTTATTTTGGACAGAAGAGGCTGCAGGAAAGAGGGCAGGTGGGAGGGGAGAGAAAGATAAATAGAATCACAATGTATGATGTGAAATTTACAAAGAATCAATAAAAGTAAAGATTATACAGATGATAGATAGATAGATAGATAGATAGATAGATAGATAGATAGATAGATAGATAGATAGATGATAAATAGACCTGGGCAGCTAATTTCTAGTTGAAAAGCATAGGAGAAACTTCCAGGCAGAGATCTGAACTCTGAGAAGGAATCATTGTGCCTACGGTTAGGAGGCAGAGACAGAGGTGGATGTCGATATTAAGCATGTGAGTGTATCTGTCGGTATCTCTCTGTATGTGTATATGAATGTGTATGCATTCATGAATGTTACATGTGTGATACATATGTGTGCAGATATATGCGTCAGTGTCTATGTATTGGAAGGAAGGAATGGATGTTCAGGGTCTTCTGTAACTATTCACCTTATTTTGGGGGACAATCTGAAACACAGAAATTGGCTACACAAACTAGCCATGAGCATGCTATATGCCCCTCTCTGTCTTCCTCTGAGAAATTGCAAGCATATGCTCTCATACCCAGCTTTTTACTCTTGGCATGGTGCCTTCATTGCAGGCATGACAAGCACTTTACCTGCTGAGCTCCTCCTTTTTTATTTATTTCCAGATGCCAGAACATGGAATGATACTGCCCAAACTTAAGGTGAATCTTTCACTTTCATTATCTACATCCAAAAACCATTGTATAAATATGCCTAGAAGTTTATCTATTGAGTAATTCTAGATCCTGTCAAGTTGACAATATTAACTGTCATTTCCGGTAGACATGCATATTAAGTCTAGCTATTTGTAATTATTAAAGCTTAATATATAAGCTAAAACTAATTTATATGCTGGTTTTCAAATAATTTAAATGGTAGGAAATTATGACATGGCATTTACTAATCTCTGTGTATGCCTAGTATATGATAGGAACATGTAAATTACTTTCCAAATTAGTCTGACACTTTTGGTTGAGTTACTTCTGTATGTATTTAAAAAACAACAAAATAAACAGGTGGCATGGAATCCTTCTGACTTAGGGAGCTCAGGCAGGAGAATCTTAAATTCAAGGCTTTTCAGAGCTATAATGCCAGTCAAATCAAGCTTTGGAATCTTAAGGAGATCTTATCTCAAAATAAAAATGGGTTGAAGATTTAGCTCATTGGTAGATCACTCACTGAGCACATGCAAGGTCTGGGATGGAGGGGAAAAATGAGGGAAGAGGGAAGGAAGGAGGATAAAATAAAATGTCTTTCACTGTCTAGAAGCCTCAGGCCAAGCCAGTGAAGAAGAACCCACCAGAAGACAATGAAAGCTTACTTCCAATGCTCTCAAATAGAAATAAATAATCTTACTTGGAGAGTGAAATATACCCTAGACTAGAATACTAGCATTCTGGTTACTTTTCAGCTGAATACAAAGGGTATTTGTTGGGTTAAAATGTTAGAACTTTCAAACACAGCCTCCAAATATCCTGTCAAGGAAGGATTTTGTAACTTTGCCTTTGCTTGTTGACGCACCGCTGTCATAAGTCTCAGTGCTTGCTGTCTGCAGCATTTGTCATGATATGTCTATTGTAAGGATTTACATATTCTTGCTTTTCATTACCCTGAAAACAGCATGCATGCTAGGAGTATTGTTACTCTCTATTCCTAGTGTCCCACATTTTTGCCTGATGTGAAGTCATTCAAATGAAAGTAGAACTCATTATCAAAATATTAAATTAAAGTATAAAGCACACAGAGTGACTAAGCTACAAAAGTCACTGGGAAAATATGTACTAGCATCAAAATATAGAGCCAAAAGTATTGGGTTGATGTCCACTTACAAATATCTTATTATTAGGTTTAACAAAATAAGGCTTCCTCTTTTTGTGCATGCACACCCAATTCTCACTTCCACCTTACATGACGTCACAGAAGCAAAGTTGAAGGGCCAAGTGTTTCTGTCTCAGAGCACATTCTCCACACAAAACAGCATCTTCTGCCTGCCTGTTTGCCCTCAGGGCTCCCCTGCCTTGATGACTACAAAATTGTGTTGGCAGTGAAGACTATGAAGTAGTTGTAGTATATCTGAGATGCCCAGGTCATTCTTCATTTGGTGAAGAGGATCTCTTAAAGGATGTAAATGTTCATAGTAAAAGATTTCAAGTATATCATATGACTCTAAAAGATCTGTTGAGGTAAGCGATTTAGTAATGCTGCTAACTTGCGCTTTCTGTGTAAGTCAGAGCCAGATATAGTGAATATGTATTGATGCAAAGCTCAGCTCATGAACTTAAAACCATGAGACACAGACTCATAATTTATTAAAAGCCATCATGTTCCAGGAAATATGATGAATAATCCACTCTCCAAACGCCTCAGAATGAAATGCAATGCTTTTGCAGCAGACAGACTTCTGCTGAATCCACATGAAGGCTTCTCATGTATATTTAATAGCAAAGCTGGTTGTTTCATGCAGACATTCTCTGAACAGAGATAAAATGAATAGAGCTGTATCAGAAATGAAAGATAGCTGTCTCACAGAGCTGACTACAGAGAGATCTAAAATCATAAGGGAAGAATGGGATTCAATGAAGGTATCAAATCAAGTCAGAGACAACACAAGAGCAAGTTCAGAAGGTTTGATAGATATTTAAGATAAAATGCAGAGTAACTTCTACCTTAGTGAAAGCAATTTCTTGCTTTGTGAAGCAAGAGTGGCTGTTTTTTTTCTCTGACTTTAGAAGATCCAGAGAAAGAGGTGGAGTTCTAATGCAAAAGACAAAGGCTAGGACAGAATAGACAGCACACTTCCAAAAGTGACTCATATGACACAATCTACTCACCTGTTCATTGTTTCATATAATTCCATTTGTAGTTGTATCTTATACCCTCAACTGATAGTACCTTCCAGAGAGAAGGTTAATAAGGTACTAAGGACAGAACTAATCAAATCAATCAAGAAGTTCTGTAAAATCTTGTCATGAAAAACATAAATTTTGTCATAAAGAATTTTTCCTTAAGAACAATTATTAACGACAACTATCATAGCTCAAAAGCACCAGAAATTGCCTCCAAAGTGATTTAAAAATCCACTGTTTAATTCACATCTGTATAATTATGCTTTGATGGCACTCATTCTTATGGGGAAGAGTATTATGTGTCAATGTTCACAGAGTCTTGGAAGGTGAGTTTAGGGTTTTCAGAGGCCTTAGTGGTCTGAATCAGTCTTAATTAGGCAAAGAAGGGGATTCTGAGTTAGGCCCAGCTGTTGCGCTGACTGGCTCTCAGAATGCGAGTGTTCACTAAGAAGGCTGGTTGCGCAGCTGCAGAGGGATCTCTTGCCTCGGTGCTGCCTAGCTTTAAGGCAAAGCTTCCTGAGCCTTGGCCTGCACACAGTTCTGTTTTTAGTGCATTACTACCATAGCATTCATGCATGGATAGTGCAAAGGAGGTTAGAATTCTGAAAAGATGAAAAATTAAAATTGTTTTCCAAGGATTAGGATACATTTTGAAAACAGCAAAAACCGAACCTTTAAATTCCATGGTATCTTCAAACACAAAAATACGAAGCTTACATGAGAGAGGTTGTTAATTTGCATCTAGAAGTCCAGAAATTTAATAGAAAATTATCATAAAGACCTCTTAAACTTAGATACACTCAGAATATAATGTTTAACTCTCTTCCAGTATGAATAAAGTAGATATCTCTGGCGGTTTTATATAAGCAATCACCAGAATATCAAACAAGTAACTATACATTATACTAACACAACACATTCCCATCAGTCTAATTTGAAAATATATATGCAAACTAGGCATGGTGGCAAATACCTATCATCCTAGAACTAAAACGACAACATCAGAAATATCTTAAATTCAGACAAATCTGAGAAATCAGAAGACTACATCTACTACAAACAAAGGCTGAGTGCACAGCTCAGGGGCAGGGCTGTGCCAATGTCTGATTCCAATGCCCAGCACTATAAATGAGTAAATCAATTAAAACTAAATGAAATAAAATTAACTCTACATTGATTTACTACATGAGATGCTTCTGAATGAAAATTACAATATAAGAATTAAAAGATCCATTCTTTGTGTGAAGAGAATCTGGGCACAAAATGAGAGCTTACAAACACATTTATAGGACTGATAAAAAGTCTAAGTGCTTCCAAGAAGTAAATGAATTTATACAGTTTAACTTTTGTATTAGACCAAGTCTTACGTCTCATGAGAATAAAAGCTTAAAATTGTAACAATATGGATGATTTGTTGAAAATTTAAATGTGTTATTATTAGAACATATTTAATATAATCAGCAACTATAAACCATTTTAAAAATCTCACGTGTATAAAGGAATTTACAATTTGTGTATACTTTAAATTCAGTCTTTTCCTGAGGAAGAGTTACAGATAAACTCTAAGAGAGAAGAAAAAAAAAGATGATGCAGCATGGTGGTGAAATTCTACTCTGGCACATATAAGAACCTCAGATAGATCTCTACCACTGCAAAATAACATGGATGAATGAATAAATGAGACAATAAAAAACCAAAAGAGACAGCCAGCCAGAAGACACAGTAAGAGTTTGCATTCTATGTAATAATCTATTAGTATGGCAGTTCCTCTGGAAGCTGAGAATCAAACTATCTTAAGATCCAACTATTTCACTATTGCATATATACCCAAAGGATGCCTCATCTTACTATAGAGACAGTAGATGAACTGTGTTCATTGCTGATCTATTCATTATGGTTAGAAAGTTGAAACAATATAATAAAAGTTCGTCAATGTAGGAATAGATAACAAAATAAGCTAGATTTACACAAAGGAACATTGCTCAGCCACTAAAAATGTAGTCATGAAATTCATAGGCAAATGAATTGAACCAGGAAAAAAACCTTCAGTGAAGTACCTAATCCCAGAAAGATAAATGTGATATGTATTTGTTTATATGTGGATGTCAGCTGCTACGTCAAAGATTAAACAAGTTGAAATCTGGAGAACCACAGGACCTATGGTATAGAGCAAGGGATTAGGGAACAGAAAGATTTCCCAAAGAGGGGAAATAGAATAGATTGTATTGGATAGATGAGGGCACTGGAGGACTAAATGAGAATGGGGAGGGAAAAGTGAGACAAGGGAAGAATATGAGAAAGAAAGGCTAACTCTAAGTGCCATTTGAGGGCTTATATGAAAAGTTAAGACAGTACCTAGACAACTTATGCTGTTGCAAAGGGTATATGTTACTCTCACAAACTGAGGGGAAAACCCCATTACTGAAGACAACATCTTGCACAATTCATTGACAACAGAGAAGTTGAGCTGGTTCTACATGCAGCCTTCACCCCTACTGTCCAGTGTTTTCATACTAGAAAGTACTCTACATGCTACCAAAGGAGAAATATAAACACAACCCAGGTACAAATCCTGTGTAAAATACCCTACAAATTACCAAATGGCCTCCTGCCTGCAAAATATACTGGTGCAATGGTGGCACAAAGCTTGCGGTAGTAACCAACCAATATCAAATGTTTTGATTTAAGGCCAACTCCATGAGATGGAACTCTGCTAGTTTAACCAAGAACCTGAGAATAAGTGACTCATGGACCTTTGTGAAAACCAACTACTACTGTTCTATAAACAGAACATAGTAATAAAATGACTACTAATGGCATTCTGCTGTACTTATCAATATGTGCCACATCAAAAAATATAAGACAAATAATCTAGACTAAAAAGAGGCATAGAATAAGACTTTGAGAAGGGAAATGGGGACTTCACAATTAATATGCTGAAAACTATGTGGACCTACGAGTAGACCAGAAGAGTATAATCTGATATAAATAGGGAACCCAGTCCTTGTGTTACAAGACAATAAGTCCTGCACATGGATGAGGTAGAAGAGTCACAAATTGGAGGCCAGGAAAGCCTGGGATATATACCAGACCTTTTCTCAATACAATGGAAAAGAAAGAGGAGATGGAAGAGATAATGAAGTAAAAAAGAAATTGGAAGAAAAAAGAGGAGGGTGACAAAGAGAGGAAAGAGAGAAAAAAAGATTGTGTGGTTTGAAGCAGAACTCTGGCATCATTAGAATCTTGTTCTACCCTCAGACACAATGGGTCAGATAGGTTTTTTTGACAGTCAAAGAAAGGAGAAGATAAATGGTTCTATGTTCTGTCTTAAAGTGGAAATTATAACCTGATAACTGTGTTCTTTAATTTATATTTATACTATATATCAGAACAAAACAAGTATGAATCATACAAAAACACTGTAAAGTGAAACAAAATGGGTCATCATTGAAAGGAAAAATAGACACATCAAATAATTAAAGTTTGACATTATAATATTACCTGTTCAACAATTTATAAAGGAACTAAAATATAAAAATCATCAACATTATAATAGATTAAAGGATATAGTAAAATTCTATAGAGCTCTTCAACCATAAGCAGAAAAATTATTAATTTCACTGAATATCCACTGACATAAAATCAATTTGATTTATACAACAAAATAAAAAAATTAAGGTATTGATGTCATACATAATATATTTTTAAATGCCAATGAAGTAAAACTAAAAAGTAATGACAGAATGATAACAGAAATATCTGAAAATGAATAGAAATGTAAAGAATATGTTCTAAATAATCCAATGCCTTAGTAGCAAATCTCAAAGAAATTAAAATATATAGTAGACTGAATGAAAATGAAGCTATATCTACATGATCGCCAAGCGATAATAAAGAAGAGACACTGTCATTCAATAATTAAAGCTCCTACACCAATTGAGAAGCAACAAGAGATCAATTTGTGCCCCAAGAAATGACTCCAAAAAAGAGAATCAATCAAAGTTGAAAATAAAAATTATTACTGAAAACTAGGGAAATCATGGAAATTGGGGGATATAATATCATGTCATCTGCACATAAAAATACTTTGACATCTTCCTTGCTATTTTGTATCACTTTTGTCTCCTTTAGTTGTTTTATTCTTCTAACTAAAGCTAGTACTATTTTGAATACATATGGGGAGTATAAAATCTTACCTTGCTGCTGATTTCAGTGGAATTGTTTTGGATTTCTCTCAATTGCTTCAAATTGTCTTTATAATGTTGAGGCGTGTCCCATGTATTCTTAATCTCTCTAGGAATTTTATCATGAAATGTGTTGGGTTGTGTCCAAGGCCTTTTTGGTATTGAGATGATCATGTGGATTTTGATTTTCAGACAATTTATATGGATTACATTTATCAACTTAATAGCTAAGTAACAATCCACTGTCTAAATATACCACATTTTTCTTATCCATCTGTTGAGGGATATCTTAGGTTGCTTCCAATTTCTGGTTATCGTGAATCAAATAGCAATGAGCATTATTGAGTAAATGTCTCTGTCATAGGATGAAGTATCCTTTGAGCATATGGCTAAGAGCGGTGGAGCTGGATTTTGTAGTAGATCTATTTCCTTGTTCTTGAGGTTTCACCACACTGATTTCCATTGTGGCTATACAATTTTGCATTCCACCTGTCATGGCTTGGTAGTTAGTAGTAATCTCCTCTCATTCTGTAGGCTGCTGTTTTGTCTTAATGATGGTGACCTTCCTTATAAAATAAAACAGGTGTTCATAGATGTTCTGATTCATCTTTGGGTCTTTAATTCTATTCCAAAATTTGTTAGTACAGGAAATTTTAAGCTATCTTACATTTCTGTATTTCTGCATGAAATTGAAAACTGTTATTTCAAAATCTGTGAAGAATTGTGCTGAAATTTTGTGGGGATTGTATTGAATTTGTAGACTGTTTTAGGTGAATGGTCATCTTTACTGTTTTAATCCTATGGATTCTCCCAAAATAATGGGAGATATATCTGTCAATATCTTCTCCAATTCTTTTTATTTGTTTTCCTTTTGTTTCTATTTTGTTAATTTCAACCCTGAGTTTTATTATTTTTACTCTCTACATGTTTTGGTTTTGGTTTATTCTTTTTGTTCTAGAGCCATGACTCACACGGGTGACCTATCAGAAAACACAGATGTTTACATTACAATTCATACCAGTAGCAGAATTATAGTTATGAAGTAGCAGCAAAAATAATTTTATGCTTGGGGGTCAGCACAACATGAGGAACTGCATTAAAGAGTCACAACATTAGGGAGATTGAGAACCACTGCTCTAGAGCGTTCAGCTGTGCCATTACATTGCTGATATGAGATCGCTCTAATTTTCTGTTTGCAGGCACTTCGTGTCATGAACTTTCCCGTTAGAACCACATGCATTGTGTCCCATAAGTTTGGGTTTGTTGTGTATCATTTCATTCAATCCCAGAAAGTCTTCAATTTCTTTTTTAATTTCTCACTTTTTATTCAGTAAAAATTATTTAGTTTCCGTGAATTTGTATGCTTTTTCTGTAGATATCTAGCTTAATAAAAATGGCGTATGGGAGAGGATGGATAATGTTATCTTAGTTCTCTTGTTTCTGTTGGAAGTTGCTTTTTTGTTAGTTTTGGAGAAAATTTTATGAGATCTTGTGAAGAAAATATATTTTTTGTTTTTAGGTGACATGGTCTGGAATTATCTGTTAGATTGTCTGGATAATTTTCTGTTGGTGAGAGTGAGGTACTGAAGCCTCTCACTGGCACTGTGTAAGGGTTAATATCGGATTTAAATTGTTGTAATATTTCTTTTACAAACTTGGTTGTTATAATGTTTGGGTTATATAAATTAAGAATGTCCTCATGGTAGATTTTTCTTTTGATGGATATGTACTATCCTTCTGTATCTATTCTGATTAGCTTTGATTTGGTCAATTTTTTCAGTTATTAAAATGGCTAAACCAACTTGTTTCTTATGTCCATTTTCTTGCAATAAACTTTTCTGACCCAATCCTTTACACTGAACTGATATCAATCCTTGATGTTAAGGTGTGTTTCTTGTATGAAGCAGAATGATGGCTGCTGTTTATACATGCATTCTGTTAGTATGTGCCTTTTTATGGGAAAATTGAAAAAACTGATTTTTAACGGATATCAATAAACAATGTTCGTTGATTCTTGCTAGGTTGTCATTGGTTGTGGTGGTGGTGGTGCTGGTCATGGAGTTGGTGGTGGTGGTGGTGGTAGGGTGTGTGTGTATGTGTATGTGTGTGTGTGTATTTCCTATTTTATGACTTGCTGTTATGAGACTATTTATTCTTTGTGTTTTCTTGGGTATGGTCAACTTTTCAGTTTGAACTTTCCTTCTAGCATCTTCTATAGGATTAGGTTTATAAAAAGATATCACTTGAATTTTGTTTTACCATGAAATGTCTTATTTTCTCTTCTGGTCATAGTTGGAAGTTTCATTGGGTTTAGCAGTCTTGGATGGTGTCTTTTGTCATATAGTTGATACAACATCTGTCCTAGCCCTTCTGGCTATTAGAATCTCCATTGAGAAATCAGGTGTTATTCTAATAGTTCTGCCTTTATATCACTTTGTCTTTTTTCCTTTGCATCTTTTAAGGTTCTTTTTTTGGTTCTTATGTTTAGTGCATTCATTATTGTGTATCTAGTAGAATTTCTTTCATGGTCCAGTCTATCTCATGTTCTGTACATACTTGTATCTTTATAGATATCTCCTTCTTTAGGTTAGGAAATTTTTCTTCTTCTGACTTTGTCTAAACTATTTCTGTATCTTTGATTGGGTTTCTTGTTCTCCATTTGTTCCTAGTATTCTTAGATTTGGTTTATTTGTGGTATTGTTTTCCTGGATATTTTCTACCAGGATTTTTAAAACTTTTGTAGACTTAAAATTTTTATTGACTGAAGTATCTATTTCTTCTATTGTGTCTTCATTCCTAAGATTCTCTTTTTCATCTCTTATATTCTGTTGGTGAGGCTTGCCTCTGAGGTTTCTGGTCTAGTTCTTAAATTATTGATTTCTAGATTTCCCTCATTTAGAGGTTTCTTTATTGATTCTATTTCCACTTTCCATTCTTCAACTGTTTTATTAACTTCCTTCCATGGTTTGTTTGTGATTTTATTAAGGGATTTATTCATTTCTTCTCTAATAACTTCATTTTCATAAAGGCCATTTTAAGGTCTTTGTAAGGTCTTTGTCTTATACATTTTTTTCAATATTCATGGCCTGCATTGATTTAATTGTTGGGCTTTCATATTGTCATGGCTGCTATTGATTTGCCTTTTATGCTGATAGCTAATGCATCTGTGTTTGTGATGACTATACGTCTAAGTACTACCATCTGCTGTTGTCTTTGTTGCATATGTGTTTGCTGGCTTGGTTTCTATTAATCTCCCTGCTTCTTAGGATTGTATGGTGGTTATGTGTTTCACATAAAGAATTCTTCTGGGATCCTGCTTGGTGTGGTCACTGGGGGTTCTTGGTAAGTGTTTCTAGCTTTTCTAAGTTAACACTTAAAAGTGAGGATTGGCTGGGAGTCAGGAATGAGTGGTTCCACATAAGTGAAGAAAGCAAAAGACTACACAAAGAAGTATAGATGTAGCATGATGAATTACCAAGAGACTGAAGCATGTGAGAGTGAAAATACAATTCGTATAAATAAATAATTAAATTCTCAGTTTGTATAATGTCAGATTTTCAGTTTTTCATAAAATGGATCTGTGTTTTTAATATTCTTAGGATACAAATTTGTAGCCCTTGTGATTTCTCTCTGCTTTTCAAGAGACGAGCCATTCAGATATAATGAATATAACTACAATTTTGATAAAATATCATATGCTACTAAATATATAAAACACTCAACGCCTAAGAAATTTGAATCAGAAAAGGACAGAGCAAGGTACATTGTGGACCACTAGCCGTGAACAAAGGAATAGATTATTTAGAAGACTTTCCAATCTGTCTCATTTGAATAAGGAAAAATTTTATCTTTTGGCTCTAAACATATTACCCAAAATTTAGTATTTTGGGCAAGAGCAAAGGATTAATCTTGCATCTCTATTGAAAATAACAGCAGTTAAGTAAAACCCATATAGTCACTATTTTTGAGGTCTAGGATGACCTTGCAATTTGACTAAAGCACAAATTGTAATTTCTCAATTCTAGGTCATTGCTAAGTTAAATTTGGTACTGAAAGAAAAGCGCCTATTCAGTTCTAATAAGTTGGGAAAGTAGTAGAAGAGGAGACAAGGAAGAATTGCTTACATCTTTGAAATAACGTGTAACTCTTCTGACATAGTGGGTGTGTGTTTCATTCAATAACCGTATCTGGAGTTTTACTTTGCTACATCTTAGAAACCATCCCCAGAACTATTTCCTTTGGATACATTTATAGCAATGACACTAATTTACAGGGCCATATATAACCATTTTCTTATAGTCCTCTCTAGCTCCTGATATAGGACTAATTTAAATGAAAAAAATCTAAAGCGGCACTGTGCCATATTTCTAGTTTTTTGAACATAAAATTTTGTTCAATTATTACCCAAGATAAGATGACACAGAATGCTTCTTCATTAAGTGCTCAGTAAACTACCCATACTCTCCGGCAGGTCTAAGTCTGAAAATTTCAGGATATGGTAGGATAAATTACATTCTATCCATGTTAATTGAATTTCTATAACAGATGCACTTACATAAATTTGACATGAGTATTATTGTTTCCCCACTTTGTTGATATCTACTGGATTATAACATCTGGAAGCACCTGAGATCTTTCTATTTAAAGTGTTGCTATTACTTTTGATCTATAGAGTTACAATGAAAATTTCTAAAGTGTCACAATATTAGATAACCAAATGGGTAATTTTTCATGAGTAGTGGTAATCAAAAGGTGAACATCTTTAATTCTGTTTCATACTCATATATCTAGTGCAATGCCACCAGACATTCTATAGAACAAAAAATTGACATGTTTTCACCAACTTTTTCCTCAAGGTCGCAATATCCAAAGCATGTCAATACTCACTCATATTTTATTTTCTACAATTAAAACAACAAGCTTGTGATGACTAATTTTCATTGTCAACTTGATGGGATTGAGAATCATCACAGAAATTCACTTCTGAGACTCTGTATGAAGGTAATTCCAGAAAAATTGACCAAACAGGAAAAATTTACAAAACAGAAAAAAGTTGCAGTCCTATTGTGACTGACTTTATGTTATGTTGTAATTTTGTACTGCATATAAAAGGTGAAACGGAGCAGAACACCGGCACGGGTCTCCCTTCTTCCCCATAGTGAACACTGCGTGACCAACTGCCACAGTTCCCTGCTGTCATGTACAACTGGTCATGACAGACTAAATACAAAAGTTTAATATAAATTCTTTTTTTAATTTTTTTCCATACATTGTTTTGTTTTATTTTTTCCATTTAAAAACATAATTAAAGAAATAAAATTTTTACCTTTCTTCCCCTTCTCCCGGTCCCCTCCCAATACCTCCCCACCCCTCCTCCCTCCCCCTTCTTCCTTGAAAGAGTGCATGGTGCCCTGCCCTGTTGGAAGTCCAAGGCCCACCCCCTTCCCTCCCGGCCTAGGAAGGAGTGCATTCAAAAAGACTTGGTTCTCAAAAAGATAATACATGCAGAAGAGATAGGTCCTGGTGTCATTGTTGATGGGTTCTCCATCTGCCAACTTTCGCCGCCACATTCAGAGAGTCTGGTTTGATCATATGCTCATTCAGTCCCAGACCAGCTGGATTGGTGCACTCCCATTAGTTCAGGCACACTGTCTCAGTAGGTGGACCAGCCCCTCACGGTCCTAACTTCCTTACTCATCTTCTCCCACCTTCTGCTCTTCAACTGCACCTTGGGGGCTCAATCCATTGCTCTGATGTGAATGTGGGTCTCTGTCTCTATCTCCATCCATCGGATGAAATTTCTATAATGG
>PVIU01019166.1:0-37045 GCA_004026605.1 Ondatra zibethicus | reverse complement strand
AGCTAGGTATTCAGGCAGCAGAGGAGAGGGTGCCAGAACTAGCCTTGTACCATAGTCACATTGATGATTATCTTGATTACCATTATAGAAATTTCATCCGATGGATGGAGATAGAAACAGAGACCCAAATTCACATCAGAGCAATGGATTGAGCCCCCAAGGTGCAGTTGAAGAGCAGAAGGTGGGAGAAGATGAGTTAGGAAGTTAGGACCATGAGGGGCTGGTCCACCTACTGAGACAGTGTGCCTGAACTAATGGGAGCGCACCAATCCAGCCGGACTGGGACTGAATGAGCATATGATCAAACCAGACTCTCTGAATGTGGTGGCGAAAGTTGGCAGATGGAGAACCCATCAACAGTGACACCAGGACCTATCTCTTCTGCATGTATTATCTTTTTGAGAACCAAGTCTTTTTGAATGCACTCCTTCCTAGGCTGGGAGGGATGGGGGTGGGCCTTGGACTTCCAACAGGGCAGGGCACCATGCCCTCTTTCAAGGTAGAAGGGGGAGGGAGGAGGGGTGGGGAGGTAGTGGGAGGGTCCCGGGAGAAGGGGAAGAAAGGTAAAAATTTTATCTCTTTAGTTATGTTTTTGAATGGAAAAAATAAAACAAAACAATGTATGGAAAAAAAATAAAAAGTTATGTAGGTACCTGAAAAAAAATGGAGAGGAAAAGGGGATAGAAGATGTTGTCTGAATGGGATGTCTAAAAAACACTCAACTAACAAACGAAAATTGGAAAATTTTACTCATTTTTAATTAAATATTATAGTGTGTATGTGTGTGTGAACATGCGTACTCACTTATGGTAAGAGTATGTATGTCTATATGCATTGAACAGAGAACTCAGGTCAGAAAAATACACTGGATGTCCTGCTCTGTCATTCTCTGCTTTATTTCTTTGAGACGGAGCCTCTCAATGAACCCAAAGTTTTGCTGGTGGCCAGAGAGCCTCGGCAATCTTCCTGTCTCTGCCTCCCATAGCACTGGAGTTCCAGATGGTGCATGCAGTTATGTCCTGCATTTTAATACAGATTCTTGGATCCAAACTTGGGTTTAGATCTAAACTTGTTCTGCAAAAGCCCTTGCCCACTGATTTACCTCTCAAGCCTCAGTCTTTAATTACCTTTGACCATATGTAATGGCTAACTTCATGAGTCAAACTGGTTTAACTCTGATGCTCAGATCAGCCCAAAAGACTCTTCAAACACTTTTATGGATGCTTCTGTTTTGGATGAGATTAACATGTAATTAGTGGAGTCTGAGTAAAACAGGTCAGTAAAGCAAGATTTGCAATCAGAGGAAAGCCTTAGGTGATGGAACAATGATCTCCCATGGCACCAAGGAATTACACTGAAAATCTCTTTTCTGGGTCTCCTATCTGCTTCTTGCCCTGCAGAGAACTTGTCAAGTCTCTGTAATTGTTAGTTAATTCCGTAAAGTAACTCTCTAATGCACAGAGTCTACCTAATGCTTCTATAAGTACATGAAACTGGGAGGGAGAAGAGAGGCACAGGTGTGGGAGGAGTAAGGAAGAAAGTAACAGGGGTGGACTTGGTCAAAATACATTGTATACATGTCTGAAATTCTCAAACAAAAACAATCTTTTAAAACAATTTTGAAAACACAACTTCTTTGTGAAAATTAAACTCTCACTCTATACACATGCATGCATATTCTGTCTCTTGTGCTTCTTCAAAGAATCCTGGCTAATGCACCAAGATGGACGTTATTGTCATCACTATCATCATCATCATCATCATCATCTTCAATCAGCATCTTACTTTGGCATTGTTTTAAACAAAAAAGACATTCTCTTCATTTCTTTTGAGTAAGAAATGAGTGTGGTATAGTCACAGAGTATTTAAACCTATAAATTCGGGCACTGTCTCTAATCATAACCTAGAGTCATATTTCCCCAGAGCTTCCATTTTCTCATCTGTCATGGGTAAAGTGGGCAGAGGCTGCAATTTCCTACTAAGGCATTATTAAATATGTGTTACTCTTATTTATTTGTTAATTGATCTCTGATATATTGCTTTTCAGGTGATATTTCACTTTACCAATGAATGAATTATAATAATTCTCACTTATCTGGTCTAAATAAAAGAACGAAGCTTGTTACCAGTTGTGGTGGTTTAAATAGGTATTGCCCCATAGATTGATAAGCTTGAATACTTAGTCCATAGGGAGTGGCATTAGAGGAGGTGTGCCCTTGCTGGAGTAGGTGTGGCCTTGTTGAAGAAAGTGTGTCACTGTGGAGGCAGGCGTTGAGCTCTCATAAGCTCATCTAACCAGTTTGTCTCAGTATTCATTTCTGCTGCCTGCAAAACTCTCAGCTCCTTCAGCACCATGGCTGCTGGCACACTGCTATATTTCCTGCCATGGTGATAATCCAGCCCCAATTAAATGTTTTCCTTTGTGAGAGTTGCCAGGGTCATGGTGTCTCTTCAAAGCAATAAAACCCTAAGACACCAGTTATAGGGGATGGGGGCAAATTTTCACATATCTTATCTTGAAAAGTTCATTGTAGGATTAGATAATTGCCTATCCTCTATTGAAAATAATAAAAAAAAAACTTCTCTTAAATTTTAGCAGCACATTTCTTTGGTTCTACATCAGGAATAGATAGCATCTATAAAAGTGACTTGTATTCAATGTTAGAAAAGCTTGAATTTCTCAGTAAGTAATGGATAGAGATGAGTTTAAGAAAGTTTCAATGCACCTATTCTAAGATGGCAGAATTGAAGTGACCAACACTTTCTTCCTCCTTCAAAAGAAACAATGAGAGAAGTGTTTAGATAGCTGTATTTTGAGGAGAGTAACTATAGGAGGATGTTTAAATCCAGAAAGAAAAGTTGGAACCTTCTAATGACAGCAATAAGAAGAGCGCGATGTGTCAGTATTTCTCTCCTCACCTTCCCAGAGAGATCAGAACTCCACACCACCAGCAAAGAAGGTGGTGAAGAGAGTCCCAGCAAACTCAACCAACCCATGTCCATGGAAACTTTCATGGACTTCACAAGCTTGTATCACAGTTAAGAGAGAATAATGAGTCTAAAAAGAGCTTTCTTTAATACACACTGTCATGACCAATAAAGCCTGAATAGTCTAGAATGCTAAAAGCTTAATCTCATCTTGAGAAGGGAGCACAAATTTATACTTTTCAGGAGCCTTAAAACTCTATACACCCCAATCTGTGAGCATCCCATCACATTTGTATAGGGGATCGCAACCCAGTGAACCCACATTGATACAGCAGAGTGAATGCTACCCTGACATCCAAGTGCATGCAAATCTCTGTGCTTTAAGTGTTGTCTTAGTTAGAGTTTTGTTGCTGTGAAGAGACACAAAGGTAAACATTTAATTGGGGCTGGCTTATAGTTCAGAGGTTTTATGCGTTATCATTATGGTGGGAAGCATGGTGGCATGCAGGTAGACAAGATGGTGAGGTAGCTGAGGGTTCTACATCTGGATTGCACACAGCAAGAAGAGAATGAGACACAGTATGCCTGGCTTGACTTTCTGTAACCGAAACACCTTCTCCCATGACACACTTCCTCTGACAATGCACCACCTACTCGAACAAGGCCACACCTCCCAATAGTGTCAGTCCACATGGGGATGTTTTCCTTCAGACTACCACATATATTTTATCATTGAAAGGCCTGAGGATACACAGAAACTGAGATGTGAAGATATGTCTACCCGTGGACATAAAGTACCATAGCCAGTGCACAGAATAGAGGTGATTTCACGGTTGGCATTGAGAGCATGAGCATCTTGCAGTGGGCTTTAACCAACACTGACACAACTAAGAGTGAGCATGGTATAGTTATCTGGTACCACTTCCTTCCTCTACAGTCATCCAAATATGGCTTTTTTGCACAATCAAGTCTGGCACTGAGAAAAAAATGTAGTATCACTGTCCTGCATTACTACAATCCACTCCAGTGGGTAACCACACTATTACCAGATCTGAAAATGAGAGAGGAGCAAGGATACCTTGTTTGTAATTTCCCCATCCTAGGCAGTTAAATGAACCTGGATTTCCCCCATAATCCTGAGGTTCTCTGTATCGAATTAGGTCGGTATGATGAATAACTAGGCCAGCTCAAGAATAACAATTATACTTTAATGGTTATAAGGGTTGCTACAAGAGTGGGAGAATTAAGGTGTGCATGCTCCTCTGCTGCAGGTAGCCATGCCTTAATTAGATGTGATTGGTTGATAGAGTTTCCCCATCATCTCCGCCTTTTGTCTAAACAAGATCGATCCAAACCCAATACAACTATATACAATAGGAACAGATACCAAATCTAAAATTACAAACAATAACAATATCAAGCAAGGAATGCATAATAAAAGTTTTACTAAACATTCTGTTTCAAGGAGTCTAAATATTGCATTGAAATTAAGCTTGGCTAAATAATGAGGAAGGTAACTATAATTATCTAATCTTTAACTCCATCAAAGATCTGAGAAGGGAAACAGTATTATTTGAGTGAATAGGAAGTACAATCAAGAAACTTCTAAAATGTGTAACAAATGACAGAGACAACTGACTACCTGGGCAATCACCCAAAGTCTCATTTGCAATGTTGAAGCAACCAACTTTGGCCAAGGCCTAACGTAACTGACATACCATTTTTAAAGGCAAGAAACTTTTCAAAACTATCGTACCCTGTCTTGGCAGGATATGACAGTCCTCTTTTATCCATTTACGGATACTCTGTATCTCTGTCAGTGATTGAGGTATGGGCATTTCTTTGCCCAAAGGCCAGTTCTGCCAAGAAGAAAGGCTCCAGGTGGAGTGTCTTTGGTGCTCAACATTTTCTCAGGAATAGATCGGTGTTGCCAGGAGCGATTGTGGCTCACTACCACGGAACTCTAAGTTAGATTAAAGGCCATTTACTACAGCTCTTTGAAGAGGTTGAAGATTATTTATCTATACTGAATATAATCTCTATGTATCTATAGAACCTAATTAGTCTAATTATAAATATGACAAAAATAGATGACTATTGATCTATAATTCTCAATACCTATCTAACTTAAAGACTAAGACAATAAACAACTATGCAATAAATGAGGACAATGACCTTCAAATGTAAACAATGTATAAGGATCTTGATCAGAGGTAGTAATGTACACTGCAATATGGTAAACATATATATCAATACATAAACAATGTTTTAAACAGAGGTAGAAGCATACATGCATACAATATTCAATATAATTTAACTTTGTATCAATATGCAAGAATCAATACCAATCCCATCATCCAATTATCCCTCTTTTTTTTCCTCTCGACACTACTGACAGATTATATCTGTGTGTAGGTAAAGTGGTTCCTAACCACTACCTCCCCCTGAATCGTTAAATGTGATCCCATGTCATATGATAGACTGAGGGCAGATTTGTATATGTTTTGCCACTGCTGGGGCTATCAGTGCCAGAGATGACTGAAGCCCACTAGGATTCTCCCCAGTTAGATAAAAACATCCCCATATGTGAGTTGACCACGTAAGGACCACTCCATTCCATCACTATGCATATCACAAGTACTAGAAGCTAAAATTTTCCAGCCATATATATCCCCAGAGAGAATGAAAGGAGAGAAAACACAAGTAAATAACAATGTAGAAGGAAAAAAGTAGATAAAGCAATTGATACCGTGAAAATAAGAAAATATCATTAAAAACTAATGAGCAACTATATTTGCAGAAATTGGAAAACTTAAAAGAAGTGGACAAGCTTCTGGCCAGGCATAACCTACTAAAACTGAACTGGGAAGCCACAGAAAACCTAAATAAGCTACAAGAGTGAGTCAGTAATACAGACGTCAAGTTCAGAAATGTATGGCTTGGCCACTGAATTCGACCTGACTTATACTGAAAAACTAAAACTAGATCCTTTTCAAAGTCTGTTTAAAAAAAAAAATAAATAGAATGACCCTTAGCTACTATAGCTTCAACTTTGCCCTTTGAAATGTTGTAGTGGATATGGCCCAAGGGACCTCTCCATGCCTGACAAGCTGTTGACAGACGATGTCTTCTGAGGTATAGAGTCAGTCTCCTTTAAGAGGGAGGCTCCACGTAGACCATGCCCCAGTGGATGATTACACCCACAACTATATGGGCAGCCCAAATTTGAATCCACAGATCATTTTTTAAAAATATAGCTGGACAGTAGTGGCGTACAACTTTAATCCCAGCACTCGGGAGGCAGAAGACTTAAAATAACTCTTTCAAACTCATTCCGTAAAGTTAAGATTATACACATAATTAAACCAGCCAATAAAACAACAAAAGCTATACTTCTAGCCTCTAAAGAAGACAGAGGCAAAATTCTCAACAAAATACTAGCAGTTGAAGTCCAACATCACCTCAGGTCCTGAGCTTGTAGTCACAGTAGACGTATGTCCTAGTTGCAAAATTATTGGCCCTAAGTGGACTTAGTGGACATCTTTAAAAAGAGAGAGAAAGCACATAAACTTTGGAGGGAAAGTGGTAGAGAGCACAGGGGGATAGTGAAGGAGAGGGGATGGGAGTCATATTTGATGAAAACACAATATATGAATGTAAGAAATTCTCACTAAAAATCATCCATCAGGAGTAAGTGAAATTTATTCCAAGAATACAAATACTGTCCAGCAACACAAAACAATCAAGAAATAAGGGCCTGGGTTAGAGCTTAGTGGTAGCCCTTTTGCACAGCATGTTTGAGATCCTGTGTTCTACTTCTCTTACTGAAAACAAAGAAAAAGAAAATTTTAAATACATATAACATCACATGAACAAAATGGGTAAAAAAATCACGTTTTTATAATTGATGCAGGAAAAGCATCTAGTAAAATAAAACATATGGCTTTATAACAAAACTCTGAACAAATTAGGTAGAATAAGCCAAACTTCTAAATAATTAAGGTTATATGAACAAACCTACAGTCAACTTCATACTGAAGGGGAAGATCTGTAACAAGATGAGAATACCATTCTCAACGTTCTTATTCAACAGAGTATCTAAATCTGTAGTCAAGGAAATTAGGCAAGAGAGAAAAAAAAGACACACAAGCAGAATGGGAGGAAGCACAATTACATCTGTTTTCAAAATATGAGTATGCCTCTGCTAAACGACTAATAGAATGGGTACATGAACTCAATGAAGTTATAGGTTAGAAAAGTATTGTACAAATATCAGCAGAACTTTTATACATTAACACTGAGAAAGGGGTTACCAAAGAAATGCCAGTCACAACTATAGAAAAGGAATAAATTGAACCAACAAAGCTAAGAGCTCTGTAGTAGTATCAAAGAGTTCCTCAATAGTTCAGAATGGAGTATAACAAAGGTTTATTTGTTTGGGGATAAATCAAAGTAAGGGTATGCATGCATGTGCTCGGAACTGGGAACCGAATCCAGCAGAAAAAAAAGGGGGGGCGTCCTCGCACACTTTTCGTCTGCACTTATAGTACATGAGATCACACCTGCAGAATTGGAGGGGAAAACTGTAACTACCATCTGAAAAATGAGGCATGTCCAGCACATAGAAGAACTTTAAACCCGGCTACGGCCCATAGCCCTGGCAGCTTTACTGGAAGCCAGAGTGGTCCCAGGGAAGACACCATCCATCGCCCACAAAAGCCCTTTAAGCCTGTCCAACAACCCTAGACTGCACCTTCGCCCCAAGGCTTCACTCTAGGGCCCAAGGCACACGCAGCATTACTGGACTCCAGAGTGGTCCTATGGACCCCCAGGGAAGACACCACCCACAAAACCTCTTTAAGCTTGTGCAATAACCCCCTTCCACACTGCACGTATAACCTTCCCCCCCAGACTCCAAATTCTAGTCTACAACTTTCGAAGAAGACTTCTGCTTTACCAGAGGCCAAGTCAGAGCTAGGAACCACAAGTAAGATACCACCCACTACCTGCTAACACTCTTCAAAGCCCACTCAGCAATCCCAGACGGCACCCACTCCATTGGACTCCACACAAGGGCCTATATCCCCAGCAGCTGTACTGGAGGCCAGAGACGTCCTAGGGACCCCAAGGAACACACCTCCCACAGCTTCCTAAATCCCTTTAAGCCTGTCCAACAGCCCAACACTGTACCCTCACCCTTGAACTCCAAATCCCAGCCTACTACTTTGGAAAAAAAATTGTTTTACCAGAAACCAGGCTCTAGGAACCTCAGACTGCACGCTCTCCCTTTGGGCTCAATATCCAGGCTTACCACTTCAGATATAGACTTAAGCTTTACCAGAGCAAGGCTGAATATAGGGAGCCCCAGCCCCAGAAGCTGTACTGGAGGCCAGGCTGGTTCTAGGACTCCCAGAGGCCAGACCAGATCTAGGAGTCACAGACTGTACCCCTCCCCCTGGGCTCCATATGCTGGTCTACAACTTTAGAAGAAGGCTTTGGCTTTACCAGAGGTCAGAAGACCAAAGAGAAGATAGAAACCAAGAAAGAAAGCACCCATCCAACAAAGATTAATGCAGGAATCAAAGCCTAGACCTACAGTCATCTCAAATCCAGAGGCCAAAACACCAGTGTAAGAACACAATCAATAACAAAAAAGGCAATATGGTATCACCGGAGTCCAGCTATTCTACAACAGCAAGACCTGAATAATCCAACACATCTGAAGCACAAGAAATGACCTTTAAAAATAACTTAATGAAGATGATAGAGTTCCTTAAAGAAGATATGAAAAAATCCCTTAAAGAAATTAAGGAAAAGACAAACAAAAAATTGGAAGAAATCAATAAATCCCTAAAAGAAAGCCAAGAAAAAGCAATCAAACAGATGAAGAAAACTGTTCAAGACCTGAAAATGGAATTAGAAGCAATAAAGAAAACACAAATGGAGGGAAATGTGGAAGTGGAAAATATGGGTAAGTGAATAAGAACTACAACAGAATGTAAGTGATGGAAGAGAATCTCAGACATTGAAGGCATGATATAGAATCATCCGTCAAAGAAAATGGTAAAGCTAAAACATTCCTAAACAAAACATTTATGAAATCTGGGACACTGTGAAAAGACTAAAACATAAGAATAACAGGTATAGAAAAAGGAGAAGAAATTCAGTTCAAAAATGCAGGGAATATGTTTAACAAAATCATAGAAGAAAATTTTCCCGAACTAAAGAAGGACATGCCTATAAGGGTACAAGAAGTTTATAGAACACCAAATAGATTGAATCAGAAAAGAAAATCCCCTTTCCACATAATAATCAAAACACTGAACATACAGAACAAAGAAAGAATATTGAAAGCTACAAGGGAAAAAGTCCAAGTAACATATCAAGGCAGACCTACTAGAATCACACCCGACTTCTCAACAGAGACCCTAAAATCCAGAAGGACCTGGACTGATGTCTTGGCGACAAAACTGCCAATCACCATAGATGGAGAAAACAAAATGTTTCATAAAAAGTCAGTTTTAAGCAATATCTATGCACAAACCCAGAACTACAGAAGCCCCACAAAAGATAAAAGAGCAAAAACTCCAACCCCAGGGAGTTAACTATACCCACAAAGACACAGGCAATAAATCCATGCAGTGCTGAAAAGAAAGCATATTCTTTTGTCTTCGGGAGAAATATTCTGTAGATACATGTTAGATTCATTTGAGTTATAATATCTGTTACTTCTGTTATTTCTATAGTTAGTTTCTGTCTGGGTGACCTGTCCATTGGTGAGAGTAGAGTGCTCAAGTCTCCCATTATTAATGTGTGGAGTTCTATGTGTGATTTAAGCTTTAATAATGCTTCTTTTAAAAATGTGTGCCCCTAAATTTAGAATATAGATGTTCAGAATTGAAACATTATCTTGGTGGATTTTTTCCTTTGATAGATATTAAATGCACCTCTTCATCTCTTTTGATTAATTTTGGTTGGAAGTCTATTTTGTTAGATATTAGGATAGCTACATCACCTTGCTTCTTGGGTCCATTTGATTGGAAAATCTTTTCTAACAATTTACTCTGAGGTAATGTCTGAGGTGTGTTTCTTGTATCAAAGACAAGTTTCCTTCATAAGGGGTGAGAAGTATGTTAGTTTGAGGATAAGGACAAATGTTTGGATTGTTGCTAGGCATCATGCTGGCTTAGTAAAATGGCAGGAGGTGCTCCTCCAATACCCATGATTCTAGTTAACGGGGCAAGTTTCATGCACGAGGAATATTTTCTCTCTTAAAGAGCAGGTCTCAAGTTCAGTTAAAGAGCTGTTGGTGAATGCTAAGATACGCATGCCAATACTGGACTCTGAGGGATAGTGTTCCATTTTGGTCATTGCATTGTTGTAGTTCATAGATGTTACAACTGGGTAGGACTGTTGGTTGCCTGCTTCCTTTGGAAGCTTCCACGGTGATTCCTGGTACTGTGAAAGCTAGTCATCAGGAGAGAAGCATCCAGGTCAATTCCAGATAAGCATGAATTGAACAAGGGCTATATTAATAGGAATGTCAAAGTGGACAGGGGAAGTTCACTCACCCCATGACCAAAAAGCGAAAGACAGAAAGAAGGGGCTAAGTCTCAACTGATCCTGTAAAGACACAACTTCACCTACCTGGAGATTCCCCACTACATCCTATCTCTTAAAGGTCCCCAGTAGCATTGCTGGAGAAGCTTTAGTACACAGACCTTTGGAAGACAGATATGATCCAGACCACAGCTTTCATTTACAGGGAAAGCACTGGTACATAGATCTTCAGAGGACAGTTATGATCCAGACCACAGCTTTCATTTGCACCAAAATGGAATGAAGTGCAGGTCATTATGTTAAGTGAAATAAGACAGAAATATTACTAGCACCTATTCTTTCCATATATAGATATTTCAATGTTGATTAGACTATATAACAGAAATTGCTAGAGTCTGAGAAGAGAAAGGAAAGGCTAGATTGAAGGAGATGAGATTAAATGTACCAAGACACAGCTAGAAATAACAAGTTCTCATATTCTATAGAGTTGAGAGGCAATAATAGCTCACAGTTACACAGTGTGGAGCTAAGCAGAAAATGATTATAAAGAAAGAGAAACATTAATTACTGTTAATAACTGAGTGTTAATAGCACTCAGGAGCCTGCAGCAGAAGACTCATGAGCTCCAACTGGGACTACATAGAGAACTCCAGACTAGTCTAGGCTATAAACTGATAGCCTGTCTTGAAACAGGCAAAAATATCCACACATATGTAAGTCTGTGTATATCCACATATCATATATACATATGCATATATTACTATACCGTATAAATATAATCATTATGTATCAACCAAAATATTTTGAAATGTTTAAGAAGGTTAATGTTACTACTCTGATTTGAACATTGACTGCAGTTTGCTTCTGACCTGATATTGTTACATAGTTATGACAAGTTATCATACTAGCTTCTCTACATCTGTACAATACAATTGAAAAATGACTTAAAATATCTTTTAAACTTCCACTGGGAAAAAAGTAATTGAGCAACTGTCAATGATTGAAAATATTTGCAAGAAAATTGTCTCATCTTGTAGTTCATTGAACAAGCATGCATTTTCAAAATGTGGTAGAAATATAATTAGCAGATATTTTTCACATTTTAGTTCCATACCTGACTTGAAAGCCTGGTGAGTCTGTCATCAATGAGAAAAGCTGGTACAGAATGTTTGGGAAATAGGTTTATAATAAACATCACAGTACTTGAAATGTCCAAAGCCCACAGTTTACTTTTAGCAACCTTTGTCATTAATAAGACATATGACAGTGGCATGTATAGTATAGGATTGTGTAATTCCAGGTTAACCAGTCCTTACCACATAGTTAAACAGAGTACCTAGTAAGTACTAGATAACTTAATTGCTAAATCGTTATCTATCCATTTGATAAAAATTAACAATTAAAGATATATTTCTTTTTATTATAGTGACTTGATAAAAACATTTTTGTTGCAACATTAAGTGAGAAAAGATATAGGTTACTATGATACTTTGAGACTGGTTTCCTCTAGAAGACATTTCCTTTCCCATGGCCACACAAGTCCTATAGGCCACAGCGTGATGTGACAGCATCACAGCTCCTTCTTCATGCAGAGACAAAGGGGAATTCAGTGATACTGGCTGATGAAAGGTGACATTTTGCCAGTGTTGTGAATTCCTTTGCAGGTTATTGTGTAAGTTTGAAATATGGAACTACAGGGCTCAGCACTCTGTTTTGACTGCAGAGACTACTTGATTGTGGGTTCTCTAATCTTAGATTTGCTCCTTCAAAATTCTTAGCTTCATTTTTTATATCTTCTAAAGAGCTATCAATAATAAGTTGCTACATGTATCAATTATTAGAATCAAGTTCAATACTTAATTAAATTTCATGTTAATACTTGGCATACTGTAAAGGCATGAAATTTGCTTTTTATTTTCATGCTGGGAAGATTTTCCAGGTGAAATAAAGCATATGTACTAATGTATTCCATTAATTAATTAAGACTAAATTAATTAATAGTTAATGGGATTCATCCTCTGTGTGAAAACCTAACTACTTCTTAACATAGTTCAATATATTCCTTTCCTGGTAAATTAGCTATTGTAATGGTCACTACCTCCTGGAATAATACAGTGGAGGATGGCGTTAAATAACGTATTTAATGTGCTTAGCATACTACATATTTAAGAATCAATAAAGTGATTATCTTTAAAAATTAAGAGAAATGGTGCTGTAAGATGGCTCAGATGGTACGAATGATTGTCCCCAAATCTGAAGACATGAGTTCAATCCCTGAAAGCCACAGTGTTGATGGAAAGAACCAAGTCCTCTTGCTTGTCTTTTGAGCTCTACACATACAACATGGTGTGCATGTGTGCATACAAACACATACACATACGTGCATGAGCACTAAATGAATAAATACAGGTGAAACATTTTAAGTACAAGAACAAAGTGTATGCTTGTAATTCATCCCCTGTTCATGATTTTAGTTGAACGATCCTCCATCAGTTTAGCCGGCTGAATCTGACTGAATGCTTCCTATAAATGAAACCATGCAGGTGCAATGTAAATTTTCACATTGAGAACTACAGGAGGCAGCATGGGAGAAGTGTGTGCCAAGTGCTAAGTGAAATCCTCCCCAGTGGTTTGTAAGAAATCGTTCTTCCCTGAATACACAGTACTTCAGGTTTTCTGCATTGTTGCTGCAAAAGAAGGCATCATTTCTGGCTATGGGCAAGAAACAAAGTCTCAGAGACTCACGACAGCAGCTCTGGAAGTTTCAAAAGGGAAAATGTGACTTGAGTAACTTGGTAGTGATTTCTTTTCAAATTTTGGAGAAAAGAGTAACTAAAACAGCCGAGTTTTCTAATTTGTATTTTACTTAAAATGCCTCTGGCTGTTCCCTGAAATGCTAACGACAAAATTAGCTCAGTGTGGTGTGAGAATGAAGCCACTAGAAGGCTGCCCAGAAAGTCACCACCAGTGAAATCCCCACGGCACCCTTCGGAATGGACGAGCCACACAGGCAAGCTTAACGTACAAATGGAATGTAGGGGTTAATACTGGGAGCAGTGGGATTCGCAAAACACTACCAGTCCTGTGGTCAGATGAAAAGCTTGTAAAGATTTTAAAGGTGTGGATAGAGGACAGCCTGTCGTTTACTGCTGCCAGCCCTGTGATGATCTTAGGGCACTAGAATATTTCCTTCTGTGTGTGCACACAAACAGAGAGATAGTTATAGACATACACACAAATATACTCACATAAGCACTCAAACACATACACACAATAATATACACACAAACCCATACACATACACGCTCATATAGACAAGTACACACTCATGTGGGCACACAATCACATGCATACACACAAATATAACCACATATACATACATTCACATATACACAAATTATTCACATATGCATACTCATATATATGTGCATACACACAATCTTATACACACACATGTACATAAATACACATGCACACATGAACTCATATATATGCACACATACACACAAACACACTCATACACAAATACATGCACATATACACGTACATATTCACACTCATATAGATACACAGTCTCATGTACACATATGCACACATATAAACACATATACATACAAACATTCACTAAATCACATTGACATATACATACATGTATACACAAATTTACCTATGTACAGAAATTTCTCAAGGAAGTTATTGTGTAACAGTTTCCTCTAATATTAAAGCATTAAGTCCTTCAGGGAAACTCCTAGAAGGGGAAGGTAAACAACTCAAAATACCTTCAGAAAGTCCCTGAAACTGTCCAGATTTACTAGGCCCCTCCCTACTGAGTAAGACTAAAAGCTGCGAGTCCCTCCCAGAAAAGCAGAGCCAAGCTATAAAGAAGACTGAGACCTGACCAGTTGCCTGGAAGAAGCAGATACCATCTCGGCTGCCTAGAAGAGGCTTTGACCAACTGAGGCACCAGGAAAGGACACTCTCCAGCCTGTTGAGCTGCCTACAGGCTGTGCAGTATGCTCCAGGTCGCCGAGTTTGTGAGTTGTCACCCACTTTCGGTGGGCTTTGCTGATGCAGCTGGTTTTTGAGTTATCTCTGCTTTATAAGTAACCCCTCACCCATATTCCTATAAGTAACCCCAATAAAACACACTAGTTCATCTAGTTGGACTTGGTGGTATCTGTCATTGGTTCCCTATCTCGGGTGAATAGACATGTGTCCTGGGTCTCTCCAGGAAAAGTTTTATTATGCAAGAGAGTAAAGTAATGTCCCCAGTGTTTATTGATCTCCAGATCATTAAAATGAACAAAAAGAAAGCTGACTAGGTCTATGGTTATGAAAAGTAATATCTATGGTTTCCAAATCATTTTCACAAATATTATCACATTGCTCCTCACGGTGGCTATGTGTGTTAGAAAGAGTGACACTGTTCTATTTAAATTAGGAAATAGAAATACAAGGCAGGTGTGGTTTGAATGTAAAATGCCCCCAACAGGCTCACGTGCTTGATCACTTGTTCCCCAGCTGATGACACTGTCTGGAGAGGTGGCTGCACCTTTAGGAGGTGGAGCTTTGCTGAAGGAAGTGAATCAGTGGAGGGTGGTCAAGGCTTTATAGCCTAGTCCCACCTCCTGTTCATTCTCTGCTTTGGAGTTTACAATATTGTGATTCCCTCTGATTGTGAACCAAATGGATCTTCCATGATGTGGCTTCCTAGAGATCTTGTCACAGCAAGAAGAGGCAACCCGCACAGTAGAAGAGAAGACAGAATCAAAATCTCAGTCAGTAAGGTGTAAACAGCACACATTTCTTTCCTCTATTGACATAGGAATTGTCCCAACTCTTTTCTTTCCCTAAAGCCCAGGAATTTCATGATATGCAAATCCTGAAGAAGCACCTCCTCTGAGGATGGGAAAATAAATAAATAAGAAAGAAAAAAGAAAAAAAAGAAAGGAAGGAAAGATTGAAGAAAAGAAGGAAGGGGGAGGGAGGAAGGAAGGAAGGGGGGAGGAAAGAAGGACACTGATAAAGTTGTGTGGCACTAATCCTTTGGAGGATCATAGAACAGCCAGTCCTTCCCGTGCCTCTCAGGCATTCCTGGGCAAGCCTAACCTACCTTAGCAGCATGGGAAACTAGCACCTTGGCACATCAATTGACATACTAATCCATTCTGTCTTAGTTACTTTCTTATTGATGTTGTAAAATTACCTAAGAAAAAGCAACTTGAAGGAAAAGGGGTTTAATCTGGCTTACAGCACCTGAAAGATACAGTTAGTTCTCCATGATGGGATAGACATGGCAGCACACAGAAAGCGTGGTGAAAGAACCGGGAGGCTGACTGACACTTAGGAAGCAGGACGTGGTTAGGAAGTGGGGCCTGGCTGAAAAGCTGGCAACATGTCCACAGGGACACACTTCCTACCGTGAGAGTCCACTGAAGGTTCCCCAGCCTTCCAAAATGGCACCACCAGGTCAGGACCCAGTGTTCCAAGATAAGCATCTGAGGAACATTTCAAGGTCAAACTGTGACACTTAAGGTGGCAGGGCAATGAACAACGGGGCAGATACCAATGAAACTACCCTGAAATGTTCAGGAGTCATCTCCCCTCTGCCCTTAATGACTGACATGGTAGCAGAGGCACATTCTCATAGTCCACAGTGCTCAACAGTGAGGAATCCTCACTCTCGGGGTCCTCAACACTTTTCTCACAGTCCTTTTACATAACCGGAAACTACAGCTCAAAGGCAGTTCCTTGTAAAATAATCCAGTGTCACCACCGGTTGCTGCTAATTCCCACAGAATTCCAGCTGACGCTGGCCCTCCAAGGCGGTCACACCTTATCTAGGAAACCACTGCGAATGGTCTCACCAGCTGGAAGAGGCTGAGGAAAGTGGAGTTTGTAAGCCATAGTCTCTAGCCCACTGTGTGGACTAACACGTCTAACCCTTTCTTTCTTCTCCCTAACTAGTGGGTTTATAAGGATTGAACTGGATCATCTTTTGCTGTGAATGTTTTTACACTGTGAGTGTTCCTTGTGTATTTTTTATGTTAGATTCTCGTCTAATATACAATCTGTGAATGCTTTACACTATTTTACAGGTTTTCTTTACACATTCTTTATCTGTAAAGAATTAGAAATCTTATGTTTAACAAAGTGCAATTTATTTTTTCATTTTATTTTTTCTCCTTTGGGTTTCTTTTAGAAGAATCAATTCCTAAATTTACCCTTATGCATTGTTCTAAGAATTTTATGTCTTTACTTTAGCAAAATATCATCCTAAACGCTAGTAATCCCAGAACTCATGGGGTCGAAGAGGAGGATAGCAAGTTTAGCTTTAGATAATCATCTCACAGTGCAAGACCATGTCTCATAAAAATAATACATTATACAGCAAAAAACAAGCTTGCCTCCTTCAGTGAAGATAGCTTTAGGTATCAAACATCATGTCTTATTTTATCTATGTATGATTTCCCACCAAAAACATTGCTAAAACTTCCTCAAGCATTCCTTTACTTCTAGTCAACTCACAACTTGCCTTTCCCATAGATACATCAACACATGGAAGGTTTTCTTTGCTGAATCACATATGGAGTTGTGATATCTATACCTGTATAGATATAGCTAATTAATGATGCTTGATTAGCTTGATGTTATGGACTAGAAATATGTAAGGTTTTTTTGTTTTGGAGTGTATGTTTTTTATTGTTCCCATAATTTTTACCTTAAAACAATTTTTGAGAAAGTCAAACATGAATATTATATTTACATAATTGTCATTTCTTCTTTCTGACTTCTCTCATGCTCCCTCAATCCCTTTCAAATTCATGATTCTGTTTCCTTTAATTATTTAATGAATATTCCCAAGTGTGTGTGTATGTGTGTGTGAGAGAGAGAGAGAAGGAGAGAGAGAGAGAGAGAGAGAGAGAGAGAAGGAGAGAGAGAAAGAGAGAGAGAGAGAGAGAGAGAGAGAGAGAGAGAGAGAGAGAGATTTCTGTAACTCTTCATCTAGAGCTTGGGACTTGTGACATTTCTCCACCCACATTGGCCAACTGATGTCACTGTGCAGATCAAGCTTAAGTGATCATGTTAAAATTTCATGAGTGCAATTTCCCTGTCATATAAGGAAACGTAATCTGAAAGCAAAGATCTTGGCCGCTGACTCTTACAGTTCCTCCACACCTCCTTTTGCAGTATTCCCTAAGCCTTAGGTGTAGGTGTTGTAGATACATTAACTTGTGTTGGAAACCCCACAGCTTCTTTCTACATTTTAATCAGTTAGAGCTCTCTGTAATGGTCTCTGTCTGATGCAGAAAAAAGCATTTTTAATGAGGGTGAGAGCTACACTTATCTGTGGGTATAAGGATAAATATTAATAATGTGATTAGAAATTATGAATATTTAGGAAACTGATAATAATAGATTATTCCTAGTTCCTATGATCTTACCAGTCATGAATAGTGGACTAGTTTTACAGTTCGAGGCATAAGTAACCTACTACAAAGTATGCCTTAGGTAGAATTAGACAGTCGTTGATTGGCCCCAGGACAGTACATGCTTGGGGACATCTTGCCAGGCTGATCACTGTTCTCAATCATTTAAAACTTAGTAGGAGTGTTGATTGTTTTTTCTCCTTGGCAGCTTGCATAATCCCTCCAGTACCATGAAAGCTAGTCCTTAGAAAGGAGGCTTCTAGGTCATTTCCACCTCCGTTTCTCAAAGTCCTGCATCAGAAGTGTGCCATGTCTTTAGTAATACAGTCCTACCTTCAAGTACCAGGAGACAATCCAGGTCAACAGCAATCTCCTGTATTATTTTCAGAGTCTCTAGGTCTCTGCTTTCAGGAAATGCCCTATGCCCAACACTAAGGTGTTTGTTAGTTTGTTTATTACAGTTGGAGGAACACTGTCACCCCAAGTAGCGTAATTTCACTCAAATTAAGGAAATACATATTTTTAAAGATGAGAAAAATGGCAAGAAATATGAATCAATTGTTAAAGAGCACTTGCCTCTCTTCCAGAGAACTGAGCTTCATCCCTAGAACACGTGCTCATGCCTTCTGCAAAGTACAACTCCAGGGCACCTGATGCCCTCTTCTCATCTCCCTGGGCATCTTCATATATATGGCACACACACACTCAAAAAATACATACATATATATGCATACATATATACATATATAATAATAATAAAAACAAAATAGAAACAGAAATGGACGCATAAGGAAAGTATTTTCTTCCCTTTTCCTGTTTTTGTGCTAACACTTACTGTGTTTAGTTACTTGAAAGATGGCCTTTTCCTACATTATCAGTCTTCATGAAATCCTTATGGAAGTGACAGCTGCAACCAAGCATTTCAAAATACTGAAAATGCCAGCCGTTGTGCTCAACGTCCCTTCTCTGCCATTAGGACTCCTCTGCCAGCTGCTTCTTGCAATCCCTCTTAACTTTTAAGTGAATGGCTACGTTTTAAGATGAGAGAATACTGGATAATAATTCAAGTTCAGCTCCATTTTTCTCTGGGAGTTAAGCAATAGTGTTCTTACCACAAATTCCTAGGCAGACCCCGTAAGCACAAATATACCTGCCATTTCTAATGAAACACGCGTTTATCTTTACACACTGAAGCCTGGAAAGCCTCAGCTTGGAGAAAACATTTATCAGAGTTTATGTTCAAATAAGGCATTCATCTGGTTTAATCACACCAAGAACGCTCTTCCTGGGATCCCCTGAACCATGTAGGATTTAAAGTACATGTAATGTTTTGCTAACACTGCTTGGTTCATGGAGGGTCTATGGCAGGGCAAAGTGGAACGGTATCCCACTCAAGATGGAGAAGTGCCCTTGGCTTAGCAGAAGAACAGACAGAAAGTTTGTGATTCACCCTGTTCTGAACTCTAATGGGAGGAATAATTTCTCCTGGAGTTATACTCATAATGAGATATGAGAAAGTGGGAGAAGACAAAGAGACAGGAAGCAGTGCTAAATTAAGAAGCAGAGTTCTGGCTATCACTAAATAAAGCAGACAAGAAGAGATTCAACTCCAACCCACCTAAAGATGTCAACGATTTACTAAGGGTTGGTATTAAAGATGGGCTATTGGGAGAAGGATCAGAAATAGAGGCAGAGTGGGTGTCAGTCTTGTCTCACAGGCTCAGTTATTCAATCAGCAAACACGTGGAAGCCGGAGGACAACTTACAGGATTCAGTTCTCTCCTTCCACCGTGTGTGCGTCCCTGAGACTGAACTCAGGTTGTCAGGTTTGGACACAAGTGCCTACCACTGAATGATCCTGCCAGCCCTAGATGCCATTACTCTCAAAAGTGTAGGGAAATAAATGGTGAACAAGACAAAGGATTCTTCTTTGTTTATATCATGGTAAAATGGAGGAAGCATAGGAAAGCTGTATAAATGAAAGTAGTATGTATTTATGTACTAAGTACCATTTCAAAAGTAGAATAAAAGAATGTAGAACTATGCTGGAGATGTAATCAATTGATTGAATAATCTGATTTATATTACTTACAAGGCAAATGTCACTGTTGTTAGCGAATATGTTATAGAGGGATCAGAAGGACCAGTTGTGCTGAGAGCTGAGAATATGTGTTGAACTGAGATACAGTTTGTAAGTGTAGTATGTTCATATAGTGTGTGTTCAGTATATAATGCTGAGATACAGCTAGACTTAGCATTATTAATTAAACAAAAGATAAGGAGGAAGGAAGGTGATAAATTTACAAATACAAAAATGACTAGCTAAGTGACTTTTTAAGCTAGTGGTATCTACTTTTGTAGAAAGTAGGGCTGGCCCTCACTCAGAAATGTTACATAGATTAAGGGAAATTCAATCATCATTACCAATCCCTTTTATTTTATTTCCAGAAGTTAAGAAGTCACTTTAGTAGACTATACCAGATAGTATGGAATGAGTATATCTAAGACTGGATTCTCAAGCAAGCAGAGCCCAAATCACCATCTTCACTCGAAGACAGATAATTCACAGTTTCACTCGAACAAGATGGTTCATGGGCTTAAAACTCCGTGCAGCGTGTGGAGGAAAGCCAGTGTTGAAGCTTCATGCCTCCATCAGCTTTCCATATGAAGATAGCCATTATGACCTTGTTACATTATACTCTCCATTTCCTTCCCCCGTCTAATGTAATTGCAAATGAAGCCACATTTTCATAGAATTGCTTCAAATTTCTTCTGGTCAAATAAGGCGAGTCTCAGCAACTTAAGTTAGTTTAACATCCCTTGGCAAGTTGTAAGAGCACTTAATGAAAAAAAGATGGAGATTTCGTTCCAATTACTGAAGCATCCTTAATGATTTGAAGATTAGCTGTAGATCAGAATCATAATCGAGAGAGGAAAAAATAAGATTGCATTGGAATTCTCTCAAATTTAACCTGGGATGACTTTTCTAATAAAAAAATGCAAGCTCAGGATAATTCAGTTTAAGGAAGGAAAAAAAGTGCTGCAATTATCAGTTAAGAGCGGACTGAGCAATTATGAGTAAATGACCTGAGGAGAACATAAAGGGAACACTCGCTAAATATGAGTCAGCAAAACGGTCATCAAGCTGAAGCACGTTCCCAGAGACTAAGAGGAACCTACAAGAACCAGAGAAGTTAATAAAGCTGGGCCATTCAACTTGAACCCTGGGAATCTGAGGCACAGAATTTTCCAGAGAAAAATAAGGGTGTTTTATATAGCAAACACTAAAGTCAGAAGACACAGGCTGGCCCAAATTCATTCCTAATGATTGAACAAAAAAACCTTGTCAATTCACTTAATTTTTTAAACACTGGATGGTTTGTCTATAGTGTGTGTGATAAAAAAAAGAAAACAACTTAGGTTTATGGTTCTAAAGAAAAGTTTTTGATATAATTAAAAGTATAAAATACAACATATCCTTAAGGCTATTGGGAGTGTTAGGGAAGAAAATTTAAAGTAAAGTATTGGAAAGTGCTATACAATGAGAAAGGCAGAACTAGGGTTCCTAGTTTAGGCAATCCCAATGAAATGATCGAAATATTAACAACTTTAGGATTGTAACAATAAAGCAAAAAACCAAGTATGGGTGTGTGTGACCATGAGTCCAGTGAAATGATTCAGGTTGCAGGATCAGGAGGCTGGTTCTGTGGACATGGGCACTGTTCCGTATGTCCCCATGGGATGGGACTTATGTGTTACTGCTTCAGAAGCTGTCTTATTTACTAGGGTAAACTTCCCTACTACTGATTCTCAAATGCATGGTCTCCTCCAAAGTCTCTGAAACCACTGAAGCACAAGGAGTTCTGATTCCAAGGACTAGAATATAAAAATCATAGAGCTTCTATGACTGATTTTTGAAAGGCTGAGATACAAACAGAATGAAGAGAGAGAAAGACCGAATATTAATTATTATTTTAAGGACATAAATATGAGAAATATGTAAAGAATATTTTATAGACCTTGTATGCATTATAATATACAAATAAGAATCATCTTATGCACATAGGAATCATCCAATATGCAAGCATGTTAATATCCAAAGAAATCAACTTATTTTTCCAAAGGTTGCTTGGCTGGTTAATGGAGCTTTCAAAAGACAAGACTTCTGGGTGTTAAATAAAACAGTCCACACTGTGACAGCTTCTGAAGCAGTAAAACATAAGTCCCATCCCATGGGGACATACGGGACAGTGCCCATGTCCACACAACCAGCTCCTGATCCTGCAACCTATGGGGACATACGGGACAGTGCCCATGTCCACACAACCAGCTCCTGATCCTGCAACCTGAATCATTTCATTGCACTCACTGTCACATGCACCCCTACTTGGCTTGTTACTATATTGTTACAATCTTAAAATTGTTAATATTTTTGAACATTACAATGGGATTGTGTAAAGTAGGAATCCTGGATCTGCCTTTTTTTATTGTACTGTCCAATACCTTGTTTAAATTTTTTCCCTAATACTTCCAATACATAGCTTTAAGGATACATTATATTTTATACTCTTCTATTTATATCAAAAGATTTTCTTTAGAACTGCAAGAGTAGTCCAAAGCTAGCAACTGATCCAAGATAGCACCACAAGTTAATAATAAAGGCTACAAACGAAGAGAGATTGAAAATGTACATACACTCTGAAAAGATCTAAAAAAAGTCAAGTTAAGACTCTTCCAATTATCTCCAGTATCCCCAAAAGGTTCTCTTGTGCCCCATTTCCAGTCACTCCAGCCCCATCCTGCCTCCGGGGCAACGACTGCTCTGCTTTTTCTTACTGCCTGTTAGATCTTTGTTTCCTGAGTTTTATGTAAGTGGAATCATATGGCATGTACGCTTTAGTCTAGTCTCTGCCCAGCATAGTGCTGAGATACATCCAGGTTGCCGTGCACGTCAGAAGTTGCTTCATTTTATTACTGAGCCGCATCTCACTGTATGGAAGGATGTATCACTGTTTATCCACTCAGCAGCTGATGGACTTTGGGTTGTTTCCAGTTTTTAGCCATTATGAATAAAACTCTTGTGAGCATTCCTGTAAAAAAAAAAAAAAAAAAGACTCTTCCAATTCATTTTTTTCTGGTTAACAGTCATCAAGTGTTTTTGTTTTGTTGAGTTTGTTATTATTGTTGTTTTTATAGAATGAGATAAAGAAGAACAAGAACTTTGGGCAAAGTAGTTGCAAATAATAGGTTGAATTCTATCTGCAAGAACCCAGGGTATCAGCAAAAGACAGTACTAAATTAGAACAGTAGTAGTGTGAATTAAAATAAAATGCAGCAATGAGAGTTGAAAAGGAGAACCAGATATATTTAGTACTGATTATAATAATAGAAATCACTGGGAACAGTCCCTAGGCATCTACTGTTTGCATGTGTAATCTTTTCATCACTTGGCGCCCTCAACAACTCTATGAAAAAGATAGTTTCTTTACCCCATGTTTTATAAATGAGAATATTTAAAGGAGAAAAGATAAGCCCATGTCAAAGTCACCAAGACAAAAGCAAACCTAGATTTTGAACCAAGTTATGTCTGATTCCAATTGTTCTGTTGTTTTCTTTAAAAGAGAGAGAAGAAAGGGGGTCAAAGACTTCATGAAACTCTAGGTGACAGCTAGGTGGTGTTACTATTAGATGGAATGAGGGAAGGACAGATTTGATGGCCAACAGGATGAGTTCAATTTATTCACTTTGACTCTGAGGGTCATTAATTTTTAATATTTCCCCACATTAGCATGTGTTACCCTCTGACTGAACAAAGGAGAAAGGGACAAAGCAGTGCTTTAGTTGCTCCTAATTTATAACTTACTTTATAAAGCTTTTGCAAATATCTAGGTTCATTAAAATGTATCTAGTTAAAAAAATCTTTCAGAATGCTAATATGCCTTCTACAAGGAAATTATAGGTATTACTATGCCCTCAGAACCTCAGAATGTTTTTGGAGATATGTTCTTTATAAAGATAATGTGAAAATGAGGTCATTAGTGTGGCCTTCATCTAATATAATTACTACTCATATGAGATGAGAAGCTTAGAACACAGAAAGACACAGAAGGAAGACCATCAGAGGATCCACTGCTGGCCAAGGACAGAATTCTCAAAAATCAACTCTGTCATTACATTGATTTTGTTTTTCAGCCTCCAAAATATGAAACAATATATTTCTGCTGTTTGCAGTCACCAGAGTGACCATTTGTTTTTACTGCGTTCTAGATATTTACATTGCTATCAAGGACCCTTGATGTGTCATTGCTGTGATACTAGCTTGTGAGAACAGGATCAGAGATCTTGGTTAAATTATCATAAGCTATAACTACTGAATTAACTGTCAGTTTTCCCATCATCTGCATTGAAGTGGCTTCACTTATAGAACAAATACCTTTGTGATTTTTGGAGACACAGTCTGGACACTTCCTTAAAACAGGCTCTTTGCATACATGGCCATCGTATCTGTGTTCTGTAACATAGAGGTAGCAGGCTCCTGCGTTTCTCCATACTGACTCCTTTTAATTAGGCCTTTTGTAAATGTAAAGAGTAAAAGAGAGCCATTGCGCTTCAGGAAAGCACATCCTAAAATAGTCAGAGTAAGCAGCATAATATGTAAGACTGGGAAGATGAATGGCAACCCTAGAAAGAACCTACTGTTGAGCGTCAAAGTCAGTGTCAAGGGCATCAAATTTAGTAACTCCGCTACTGAAAATGAAGGGGGAAAATCTTCATACATTAAAAAGGAAAACCAGCATACATGAATGAATGGATGGTGATTTATAAGCTGATCTTTTGGGAAAGATGCATCTCCTCCACTATACTGTGCACAAAAGAATGGAAGGATGAACAGATGAAGAACTAGTGAGGCTCGGAACATAAAATCAGCAGACTGGAGTTTTGTTTTAGTTTTCATCAGCATCTTAAGTGAAATTGTTGATAATGCTATCTGAAATATCATGCCACAGGGCTCTTTCTCCTTTGGAAGGTAGATGACATCAAAGGTCTGTACTTAAAGCTAAATGTGTGTCTTCATGAAATTTTTAGCATTTTGCATTAAAAATGGATTCATCACTTTAATTAAAAGGAAGGAACTTAAGAGTAGTGAATGTATCAGAATCAAAATGTAAGAATTAAAATCAGACACTTTAATTTTTAATTTAGTGGCAAAAATCAAAAGTTTTAGTTTTCAATTAGAAAATAGCACATGTACAAATGTGCAAGTCAAAAGTCAATGCTTGCTTGATGAATCACTCATAGTAAATCCACCTATTGCAAAAGCTGTTCAGACCAAGAAATGTAACCTGGAACAGAGAGACAGCTTGGTTGTTAAAAGCACATACAGCTCATAAGGGGACCTTGGTACCAAGCCAGCATCCACATCAGGTGAGAGACAGCTGCCTATAACTCCAGCTCCAGGGGATCGGACTCTCTTTTCTGGAATCTGTGGGCACCTATAAGCATGCATGCCTACACTACCCCAAAACATATATGCATAATTTTATAAAAACAAAATATGAAAAAAGCAAGTAAAGCACATGCAGGACCTTAGATACCTCCTTTAGCATCACAGCTTCACAATAGAATTTGCAGACTGTTGTGAGGAGAGCAGATGTCGGTTCTTGTGCATCTCTCATGTCCTTCCTTTTCACTGTGGAATTCATCTATGCTGTACATTTGCTCACAAATATTGAAAACTTTATCACACTATTGTTGACTTTTATTTTGTTGCCATTGTATAGCCGTGTTGACCAGCACTGCTTATTGATTAGGCACAAGTATGCGTATATTTCTGTTAGGAAATGAACTCATGAGTGAAACAACACTTAGGAATAAGGTCATCACATAGAAAGACATTAACCAAATATTTTTTCCAAAGTAGTCAAAAATAAATGCCCTCTACAGCTATCATTGAAATTTCTACATCTATGAATTTTGTTGTATTCCCAAGATAAACCCTACTGGACAGGAAATACTCAAACTTTATATATTGCTAGGTTGAATCTGATGATGTTTGCTTACTTATGTAAAAGAGGACCATAAAACAGAAATTTTTCTTATTCTTCTCTGGTTTTTGCTGCAAAATCATTCTGAACTTCATAGGAAGATCTATTTCTATAAGTATTTATATTTGCATTGCTGTTTTTCTTCATTTATTTTATCTTTAAATTGCTGTTAAAAAATCACTGGTGGGGTTGGAAAGATGACTTAACACTTAAAACACTTGTTACCCTCCCAATGGGTGTGGCTTCCATTCCCATCGCCACAGAGGTTCATAACCATTCTCCAGGATGACATGGGTTCATTTCCCATTGCCCAAAAAGAGGCTCACAGTCATCTGTAAGTCCAATTCCAAGGGATCTACTGTCTGTCTTCTTTGGGCCTCAGAGAGCACCAGACATATAAACACCCATGCAGACAAAATAAAAATAAATAAATGATTTTTAAAATCAATAGAAAGATTGCCCTAACAATCTTCTAAGCCTTACTTAACCTTTCTGTCCAGTACAGAAATCTAACCAGCAGGGAGAAAGCTTCCTCATCAGTATTGACCTGACTTCTACATGCTTTCAGATCAAAGGGAGTTACTTCTTGAGCAATAGGATCTTTTTATCCGTCAAGTTGTGGTGGACAACCAAGAGCAATGGCAATATCCTAAATTATTTTAGGAGTCTCCAGATCACCCTTGAACAACAACTTGAGGGGAGGTATCCTACACCTGACATTTGGTCTTTTATTTGGCAACTGATAATTCCTGATATGAGCATAATCCTCTGCTTAGGATAATTCCAATTAAACTATTGGGCTCTTATACATATACATATTTGTGTATATCATGTGTGTATATGCATGTGTATACATTGTATACATATATGTGTGTATGTGTGTGTGTAGCCTATAAAATTGCAAGATTCTATATGACTTTCACAAACATTCTTGGTGTTTGTTGCACCATACCTCTGGCCCCCAATAATCTACACACTTCCATCTCTCTCCCTGCTTAAATCTCTATGAAGGGAAGAAGGGGAAGAAGGGGATTATTCTTCTATCTTGTCTGTATGAGTGTATGCCACATGTATGCAGGTACCCAGATGGTGTGGGAGAATTGTCTGTATTCTGTCAATCATGATTTAAATAAATGCTGATTGGCCATTAGCCAGGATGTATAGGTGGGACAACCAGACAGGAAGTAGAGGCAGAGCAAGGAGAATAGGAGAATTCTGGGAATCAGGAAGCTCTCTCGGCACTCCTGCCTGGACCACCGAAGAAGCAGGATGTGACCTGCCCTGCTGATAAAGGTACTGAGCAATGTGGCTATCATAGATAGGAATAATGGGTTAATATAAGCTACAAGAGCTAATGGGAGGCCTGAACTAATGGGCCAATCAGTTTATAACCTAATGCAGACTCACTGTGTGATTTTTCTTTGGGGCTTGCCAACTGTAGGGAACTGGGCAGGACAGAAACCCCAACAAGGCCCTCATGTTACACCCAGAGGTCAGAAGAGGGTGTCAAAAGAGATGGATGACATGGATGCTAGGAACAAAACTCAGGGCCTCTGGAAGAGCAGCAAATATTTTTTATTATTAATTAAATTTATTCATTTATTTTAAATCCCAACCACGGTTTCCCCTCCCTCCTCTCCTATTACCTCTCCCCACCTCCTGCCCAATTCACTACTCCTTTATTTTTGTTCAGAAAGGGACAGGCCTCCCATGGGTGTCACCAAAGCATGGCATATCAACTTGAAGAAGGGCTGAGTCCCTCCTTTTTTATTAAGGATGAGCAATGCAACCCAGTATGAGGAATAGGTTCCTGGAAGCCAGCCAAAGCATTAGGGACAGGCTCTGCTTCCACCACGAAGGGGTCCATAAGTAGATCAAGCTACACAACTGTCAAACATATGTAGAGGGCTTTGGTCAACCCCATTCAGACTCCCTAACTGTTGTTCCAGAATCTGTGAGCTCCTAATAGCCCTGGTTTGCTGTTTCTGTGGGTGCTCCTGTGATGACCTTGACACCCCTGCCTCTTAGAATCTGTTGGAATGTTCTTAGAATCTCTTCAACAGTATTCCCCAAGTTTGGCCCAATGTTTGGCAATAGATTTCTGCATCTGTTTTCATCAGTCACTGAATGAAGGCTCCCTGATGACAATTGGGGTAGTCACAAATCTGATTTCAAGAGATGGCCAGTTCAGGCTATCTATCCACTGTTGCTATGGGTCTTAGCTAGGGTCATCCTTATAGATTCATTGGAGTTTCCCTTGCACCAGGTTTCTACCTGGTCCGACACATCAAGATGTCCCTTTCATTACTCTGACCCTTCATCTATCCTCAAACCCAGTCCCTCCTTTTCCAATCCTTGCAGGCTCCCAGACTACACAGGAGATCTCATCTATTTTCCTTTTCCAGGGAAATACATGTGTCCATGTCTGCACAAGTTTGCACTCCCACCAGCAGTAGAGAAGTGTTCCCCTTGCTCCACATCCTCTACAACATAAGCTGTCATAATTGTTTTTTAACTTAGTCATTCTGATGGATATGAGATGGAATCTTAGAGTCATTTTGATTTGCATTTCCCTGAGGGGTAAAGATGTTGAAGAATTCTTTAAAGTATCTCAATCATTTGAGTTTCTTCTGTTAAGAATTCTCTGTTCAGTGTTGTACCCCATTTTTTAAATTCTATTGAGCTATACATTTTTCTCTGTTCCCTTCCCTTCCTTTCCCCTCCCTTTTCTACTCTCTCTCATGATCCCCATGCTCCCAATTTACTCAGGAGATTTTGTATTTTTCTACTTCCCATGTATATTAGATCCATGTATGTCTCTCTTTGGATCCTTATTGTTGTCTAGGTTCTCTGGGATTGTGAATTGTAGGCTGGTTTTCTTTGCTTTATGTCTAAAAGCCACTTATGAGTGAATATATATGATATTTGTCTTCACAAATATTCTGGGTCTGGGTTACTTCACTCAATATGATGGTTTTTAGATCCATCCATTTGCCTGCAAATTTCAAGATGGCATTATTTTTTTCTGCTGTGTAGTGAACCATTGTGCAAATGTACCACATTTTCCTTATCCCATTCCTTGGTCAAGAAGTTGTTTACAGGCTTTGGCTATGATAAACAATGCTACAAATAACATAGTTGAGCACATGTCTTTGTGGTTTGATTGAGCATTCTTTGGATATATACCCAAATGTGGTATTGCTGGGTCTTGAGGAAGGTTGTTTCCTAATTTCTGAGAAATTGTCATACTGATATCCAAAGGGGCTGTACCAATTTGCACTCCCACCAGCAATGCAGGAGTGTTCTCTTTATCCCACATCCTTTCCAGCATAAGTTGTCATCAGTGTTTTTGATCTTGGCCATTCTTACCAATGTAAGATGGAATCTCAGAGTTGTTTTGATTTGTATTTTTCTGATGGCTAAGAATGTTGATCATTTCCTTAAGTGTCTTTCAGCCATTTTAGATTTCTCTGTTGAAAGTTTTCTGTTTAGGTCTGTACTCCATTTTTATGGATTATTTGTTCTTTTGATGACTAATTTCTTGAGTTTTTTGTATATTTTGGAGATCAACCCTCTGTCCAATGTGGGGTTGGTGAAGATTTTTTTCTCACTCTGTAGGCTACCATTTTGTCTTATTGGCCATCCTTTGCTTTACAGAAGCTTTCAGTTTCAGGAAGTCCCATTTATTAATTGTTTCTCTCAGTGTCTGTGCTTTTGGGGTGATATTTAGGAAGTGGTCTCCTGTGCCAATGCATTCAAGTGCACTTCCCACTGTCTCCTCTATAAGGTTCAGTGTGGTTGGCTTTGTGTTGTGGTCTTTGATCCATTTGGATTTGAGTTTTGTGCATGGTGATAGACATGGCTCTGTTTTAATTCTTTTAGATCTGTACCCCATTTTTTAAAAATTGGATTATTTTTAAAAATTATTTTTAATTTAGACATTTAAAATGTCTACTTTCTTAAGTTCTTTATATATTTTGGAGGTCAGTCCTCTGTCAGATGTGAAGATCTTTTCCTACTCTGTAGGCTACCATTTTGTCTTGTTGACAGTATCCTTTGACTTATAGGAACTTCACTTTCACAAAGTCCCATTTATTAATTGTTGATCTCAGTGTCTGTGCTATTGGAGTTCTATTCAGAAATTTGTCTCCTATGCCAATGTATTCAAGGCTCTTTGCCACTTTTATGTATCAGTAAGATTAACATGGTAAATGTGACTATCTTGACAAAAGCAATCAATATGTTCAATGCAATCCCCAACAAAATCCCAATACAATTCTTTACAAACCTTGAAAGAACAATACTAAACACAATATGGAAAAACAAAAAAACCAGGATAGCTAAGACAATCCTATATAATAAAGGAACTTACAGAGGTATCAACATCACTGATTTCATGTTCTACTACACAGTTATATTAATAATAATAAAAAAACCTGCATGGCATTGGCATAAAAACAGGCAGGTGGATCAATGGAATCAAAGACCCTGGCATAAATCTGCACATCTATGGACATCTGATTTTTGACAAAGAAGCCAAAATTATACAATGGAAAAAAAGAAAGCATCTTCAACAAATGGTGCTGGTGTAACTGAATGTCAGCATGTAGAAGAATGCAAATAGATCCATATCTATTGCCCTGCATGAAACACAACTGCAAGTAGATTGAAAACCCCAATATAAATTCAGTTACATTGTACCTGATAAAATGAGAAAGAGTAAATACTCGTAACTGCTGTACCATCTTCTTTCCAGCCCTATACTTTCTTTTTAAAAAATCCTTTCCAGCGTTTTTAAAATAAATTCAAATTTTTAATTTTTCTACTTTACTTTCTGATGAATTTTGTATCCTCCTTTCAGTTCTTTAGAGTATCTTTTTACCTTTTTAATCTATGAACTCTACCTTGAGTTAAGATGACAATCCATGTGCATGTAAAAAACTTACAACGATGCCTTTGTGTTCCTTTTGCCTGCACCCTTATTTAGCACAGGCATGGATGGTGCAGTTTTCTCTGGAAACTGAAAAGCAGCCATGTTGGGACATTTCCCCAGTACTGGTCTGCTAATGGCAGCTGTCTCCATTTTTGTCTGTCTGTGAATGTCTGTATTTTGACTTCAGTTTCAAAGGAAGTTTTAATAGACCTAAAAATTTAGATTGGTGTTTGTATTTTTCCTTTGAGGGCACTGAAGATGTCTTTTTATTGTCTTCTGACTGGCAGTCTTCCTGCACCAAAATGAGTTTACATTCTTGTTGTTGCTCGTTCTATGACTTTTTTGTCAATGACTGCTTCAGAGATTTCTTGTTTATTTTTTGCTTTTCAAGTATTTGAAGAAGAAATCCTAGTGTGGTTTTTCTCACTATTTATGCTGTTTGACTTTCTTTAGCCTAGTATTGGTTTTATCTGATTTGGGGATGCAATTGACTATCTGAAAATGCTTTTCTGTCCTAATACCTCTCTCTAGATGCCCCTGGAGATGCCAACTGCACAGATATTACAATGATTTTAGATTGTTCTTCAAGAAACTGGGGGAGGGATCCTTCATTTCTTTCAGTCTCTTTTCTCTCTATGCTTCAGTTCAGATGGTTGCTATCACCCTGTCTTTAGAGGAACTAATCTTCAGTTCGAATGGTTGCTATCACCCTGTCTTTAGAGGAACTAATCTTGTCCTCAGAGCCCATTGTGCTGTTCCACCAACTCATCCTTTTATTTAATATGATACCCGTTTCAGTCCCAATACTTCTAGTCAGCAATATTTCATATCTGACATTGATTCACTTAGATTTCCTCAACCTATCTGGTTTGTGTATGTATTTTTTATTTTGAACTCTGAAACATAGTCTTCAAGCCTACAGACACTTGGCTATCCATAGGACCTAAAATTTATCTAATAGGTAAATAAAGATTCTGTTTTATTATATAAGGTCAGCATTCTAGCATAACATTCAAGATATAAATCATTTTATTAGAATTATTAAAACTTTTATTGAGGTAAATGGCTGGGAGATGGTTCAGTGGGTATGAGTACTTACTGTATATACATGCTAATAACTTGAGTTCAAATCACCAGAACACAAAATATAAGATGGATATTGCTAAACATGCCTGTAAACCCAGAGAGGTACAGGGTACAGACAGGATAATGGGAAGACTAGAGCTTGCTGCCTGCCAGCCTTGCTCCTAGTTTACTGACAGACTCTGCCTCAAAGGAATAAGCTAGATAATGATAAAAATCAGACAACAGACATGACCTTCTGAACACCACACATGTGCTCAGGAGTGTCCACTTGCATGTACATACAAGTGTACACCATCACAGACACAGACAAATACAGACACACACACACACACACACACACACACACACACCATTATCACATACCCATACACTCAAAAGTGTATTGAAGTGATTTTCATGCAATATAAAGTTAACATTCTAAAGAGAATAATTTATTGGCATTGTTGTATGTAAAATGTTGTGCAATCTCCATATCTAAGTACCTCCGACATATTTTCATCAACCTCAAATAGCTTATTACCCAGCTAGAATTCCTCCCCATCATCCAGAAGCCACCAAGCCAAGTTCTGACTATATATACTTATCTATTCTGGAAGTTTTGTATAAATGGAATTGCACATATGTGAGCTTTTTCTAGCTTTCTTCATGTAACAAAGTTTAAAACTTCTGCACAGTGTAACATTCATTTAATTTCATTTATTGTTATAGGTGGATAAAGTCCCACTATTTACAGCTAAAATTTACCTCTTCATTAATCTTTGGATATATATATATATATATATATATATATATATATATATATATATATATATATATATAGTGCTGCCGTTGTGAATACCATTGGTTAATAAAGAAACTGGCTTGACCTGATAAGATAGAACAGAGCTAGATGGGGAAAACTAAACTGAATACTGAGCAAAGGAAGGCAGAGTGAGGAGAAACCATGTAGCCCCACTGGAGATAGATTTACCTAATAAGCCACAGCCTTGAGGTATGCACAGATTACTAGAAATGGGGTAAATTAAGATGTAAGAGTTAGCCAAAAAGAAGTTAGAGCTAATGGGCCAAGCAGTGATTTAATTAATACAGTTTCTGTGGGGTTATCTCGGGGCAGCGGGGAACAAACAAGCTGCCTCCTCCAACTACAAATTGGAGGGCCAACATGATCGACTAAAATTTGGAAAAGAACTCTAGGAGAAAAAAGAAAATAAAAGCACAGTTAACCACAGCTTAATGCCATGGATCCTTTAAGAGAGATCTTCCTGACTCAATGCTAGAAAAAAAAAGCCATGCAGTTTTGAAACTGTGGCTTTCTGGGCTGTGCTGCTAGCACAAACTCTGGCTCTTTCAGGAGGCTGAGCATTTAAATGGGGTTTGTGAGCAGAGTGCTACAACTCGCTTAATGGAAACAGACCTGCTGTGTGCCTTAAAATGGGGTTGTGAGCATGGCTCAGGCTAAACAGACCTCCGCCCAGCCATGTTGGACTGGACAGAGCCAAAAGGCAAAGCAGACTTAGAAGTGCATAGCATTTTAAGAAATGCTCTTGGACAGAAAAAAATTACAGATACACAATAGGACAGAATCAGACATAAAAAAAAAACTCTAAACTAGTCACAGTATTGGATAAATGTACATAGATTTGGGAGAGAGAAGAAAAAGAGTATAGAGAGTTATAAAAGAAATAAATGGATGGTTTAAAAAACAAAGTCTTTAAAGAGAAGAGTACAGACAGTCATAGATTAAAGGAGTAAAGACAATAAAATATAAAAAAGTAATAGAATAAAAATGAATGAGTCACATAAAGATGGAATATACACAGAGAGTCTGGATTATGTATATCATTACATATATTGTGTTTTCTTTGAATTTTTTGACTGTGAAGGAGCTAAGTATAGCGAGACATTTCATTGTATGGGCTGCTAAGCTAAAACAGCGTATATATTTTAAATGTTTCTTGACTTCAAAATTTGAGTCTGAGAATAAGTTGCTTTGGAAAAGAGATTCTGTTTTTCTTTCCAGAGAAGATGAGAACCTGTGGATTGATTTCAGAATAATGTGGTTTGATGGACCAAGATCCCCCGAAAGATCACCATGAACCCCCCAAAAATACTTTGCCCAACAACAAGCAGGAAGCAGTTGGGAGAGAACTATACCCATATTCCCAAATATTGTTTATAAATGTTTGTTTACATTTAAAGGGGGATATGCTATAGAGATTATCATTTGTATGGATCTTGGTTTATTGATACAAATTTAAGGTCAATTTTGTTATACTGTGTATACTTATTTCTGATCTTGATTAAGGTATTATGTTTGTCCAGCTCATTTAAAAGTGTAAAGTATAATTAAGAAATATAGGTTAATAGATAGTCATAATAGTCGAGCTTGTAGTCATGTTAGTTAGGTATTCTAGATATATAAAATATATTTCAGTTAGATTCTTCATATTTTTCAGAGATATTCAAAATATGGCATTTAAAATGTTTTAAAAACTTAGGACTTTTCATGACAATGTTAGTCATGAAACATGGCTTTGTTAGTCATTTGGGCAAGAAACTGCTCTTGCCTGGATTGCTTAATGTTATGCTGTGTGAATTCAACATGCAGGACCCACAGAAAAATGATTGCTGAAGTTTCATAAAGAAGGTGAGACAGTCCTTTGGGGTTCCTGCTACATGAAAGAGTCTGCCAGACATTCTGCAGGACACAGAAGAAAGTGATTGACAAACTTCCAATATAGGCAGAACTGTCTTTGAAATTTCCTGCTTTGTGGAAAAGTCTGCTGGATACTATGGACCTGTAGGAGGAAGAGAGATGCCCCAATGGTACAGAACTTTGGGTGACTGTCCAGACACCGAGATGTCTTTGTCAATTCTAGAGTTTTGGAAGTTGTTTACAATGCACTTCCTGTTTACTTAGGTAATATTATATCCTTCTGGGGTCTTTGATGGAGTTGAAGTATAGATAGTTATAGTTTTCCTTAGTTATGATAAAAGATAAAGTAGATATAAATATTGTAACTGTAATTCTTGCTTGATACCTGTTTTTATATGTAATTTTACTATGTCAAATTTAAAACCTTCCCTTTTTTATTTAGACAGAAAAGGGGAGGTGATGTGAGATTCCCCTCTGTATGCTGTAAATACCATTGGTTAATAAAGAAACTGGCTTGGCCTGATAGGGTAGAACAAAGCTAGGCAGGTAAAACTAAACTGAATGCTGGGAGAAGGAAGGCAAAGTGAGGAGAAGCCATGTAGCTCCTCCAGAGTTAGATGCCAGAACTTTACCTGGAAAGCCACAGCCTCATGGAGATACACAGATTACTATAAATGGGGCAAATTAAGATGTAAGAGTAAGTCAAAAAGAAGTTAGAGCTAATGGGCCAAGCAATGATTTAATTAATACAGTTTCTGTGTGGTTATTTTGGGGCTGAGCAGCCAGGAACTAACAAGCAGCCTCATACAACATACTGCTGTGACAAATAAGCCACTATAAAACATGCCTGTGTGGAAGATAAGCTGCTGCTATTATTACATGTCTACATGTGTCTGCTTAATGCCCCTTTTCAGTTCTTTCAGGTAGGGAAAAATTGCAATATTATATATTAATTTTATATTTAATTTTTAGAGACTGTAAAACTTCTTTCCAAAATGACATACCTTAAATTTCCACAGCACCATGCCAGAATTACTGTTTTCCTACATTGTTGCTAATACTAGACATTTTATCTTTTTCATTTTATTATTGCTGTCATAGCATTAAAAAACGAGGGCCCTATTATCTATTTATTTATATTTTTATTTCATTTTATATTCTAACCACAGTTCTCCCTCGTACCCCTCCTCATGTCCTCTCAGTCCACGCCCCCACCTACTTGTCCAAGGTGTAAGGGCTCCCATGAGAAGTCAACAAAGCCTGTCACATTAAGTTAGGGATGAACCAAGCCTCTTCCCACTGCTTTAAGGCTGTGCGTGGCTTCCCAGCACAAAGAATGGGCTCCAGCAAACTAGCTCATACACCATGGATAGATCCTGGTCTCACTGCCAGGGCTGATTTCCAAAATAAATAAAGAACTCAAGAAACTAGACATCAAAATACAAAATAAGCCAATTTAAAAATGGGGTGCAGAACTCAATAGAGAATTCTCATCAGAAGAATCTCAAATGGTCAAAACACTTCAAGGAGTCGCTCAACATCTTTAATCATCAGGGAAATGCAAATCAAACAACTCTGAGATACCGTGCCATTTGGTTTTGATTTTCATTTCCTATTGGACAAATGTCAAACATTTTCATGATGGGTTTTTTTTTCTGATTTTATTCTAGGCAAGATCTCATGTAGCCATGGCAGTCCTTAAACCCACTGTGGAGCCAGAGGAGAGCCTTAAACTCTTTTTTTTCTTTTTCCCATACATTGTTTTGTATTATTTTTTCCATTCAAGAACATAATTAAAGAAATAAAATTTTTACCTTTCTTCCCCTTCTCCCGGGACTCTCCCACTACCCACCACCCCTCCTCCCTCCCCCTTCTTCCTTGAAAGAGGGCATGGTGCCCTGCCCTGTTGGAAGTCCAAGGCCCCCCCCATCCCTCCCGGCCTAGGAAGGCGTGCATTCAAAAAGACTCGGTTCTCAAAAAGATAATACATGCAGAAGAAATAGGTCCTGGTGTCATTGTTGATGGGTTCTCCATCTGCCAACTTTTGCCGTCACATTCAGAGAGTCTGGTTTGATCATATGCTCATTCAGTCCCAGTCCAGCTGGATTGGTGTGCTCCCATTAGTTCAGGCACACTGTCTCAGTAGGTGGACCAGCCCCTCACGGTCCTAACTTCCTAACTCATCTTCTCCCACCTTCTGCTCTTCACCTGCACCTTGGGGGCTCAATCCATTGCTCTGATGTGAATTTGGGTCTCTGTTTCTATCTCCATCCATCGGATGAAATTTCTATAATGGTAATCAAGATAATCATCAATGTGACTATGGTACAAGGCTAGTTCTGGCACCCTCTCCTCTGCTGCCTGAATACCTAGCTGGGGACATGCCCGTGGACACCTGGGATCCCCA
>PVIU01019165.1:0-37629 GCA_004026605.1 Ondatra zibethicus | reverse complement strand
CAGTATCTGGAAGGGGGACATGTGGGACAGTATCTGGAAGGGGGACATTTGGGATATGGTCCATGTGATTTAAGGTTTATTAAATGGGAGGTTGTAGCTGAGAAGTAAAAGGGAGACAACAAAAAAGGAAAAATGAATTTGAAACAAGAGGGGCAAATCCATGAGTTCTACAGAGGAAAAATAGCAGAGTGGTACCACTGTGGCAGATTGGTGAGGAACCAAACTGAACAATCCTAAAATCTAACTGAGCAAGACATTATGAGATATTTATGCAAGAACAAAGATAAAAAAAATAACAAAATGTTACTGTTTGGTTGAAAGTGAGACCCCAGTCCCCTGACACCCCTATATCCAAGAAGTCTGGGATGTTTGGGTAGAATCGTCACCCTAGCCCCTGGCACCCATCTTTGGAATGGAGCAGGAAGATCCATGTCAAGCCCCCTCCCCTGCGAGTTGCCTTGGTCCGGACTCCACCTCCGGGAAATCCCACCAAGCAGCGTTCCCTCCCCAGGGAGGGTCAGGATCATTCCCACAGGCTACTCAGGCTGCCGCCCAGAAAAGGAACACATGGTCTCTGGGTTTCATGTGGTCTCCCCTTTTTTCTCTTCCCCTTGCCATGCTTTTCCAAGGCCACCTGGGAGCATTGAATTAAACATGGGCATTTCTTATTTGGTCTGATTGGAATTATTTGCATCACTGGAAAGGCTCATCTTAAGAAATATTTCTAACATATGGAGGTTTCCAAGGGGAGCAGGGAGCTTGTTTTTCCCAGTCACATGTTGGAAAATGCCCTTCTCGCATGTGCCTGTGCTTTCTGCCAGGCTAAGAGCTGCATCATCTCAGCAAGTGCCCCTTTTTTTGCTTTATACAGCTAGGGCTAGGGGACCCATTCATGTTTACATTTGTTGATTTTCTGGCTTTCCGTTGAAGTTGCTGCCGTGCCAAAAGTCCCACACAAGCAGCTAAGCCGGCCTTAGCGGAGGTGAAAATTGTGTGGACCAGAGACATCTGCCACTCACTTTTCATGACCCCCGTTTTTACTCAAGAGTTCTTTCTGATGGATGCATTGTGACAGATTTGATTCCCAATTGTCATGGGCTTCTAAATGGGTTCTTGTGACTCAAAGCCAATTCCTCAAACACCCTTGGGCTGCCTTTTACAAAACTCCTTTTAAATTAGGGCTGTCTAACATCTAATGTAAAGGAAACAAGGCTCCAAAAGTCCATGGTTTCTGCCACGTGCTCTCGCACCCGCTCCCCCTCTAGCTGTTTGCTGTTGTCTCACTCTGGGATTCTCTAAAACGGATCTGTTTCTCCTGTCCTTCGGTTCTAACACAGCACAGTTCCTCCATCCTTCTGTTCTTGTTCCCCCTTGCAGCATCTGCTAATCTGTGCATCCCTGGCTTCTGCCGCCTGACTGCACCAGGATTTTAAGTGGGTCAGCCGACACGGGTTTCTAAAAGTGTTTTATTTGACTGTCTGTTAGAATAATGTGGCCACAGTATGTCTGTGTAAGTATGTGGGTGTGTTTTCATAGTATGCTTGATTTATGTTTCTGTGTGCATATGTGCTTGTTTTAAGATCAGTAAAACGTATAACTTCAGATTACAACAGCTCTGGAAAAATATAGACATGTGGGTAACCTCCATTTTAACCTCACCGCCATCTTTGGTAAGGGTACCCACGTGTGCTAGTCTGCCATCTTTGATAAGGGCACCCACATATGCTAGTATTCTTTGACTTATTAAAATACCCCTTTTAATCTTCTTACATTTACTAGCATTGATAAGCTGTAACTAACTGGAAAAAAAACACATCTAAATTTAGCTTATATGCCCAGTTTAAATAACAGGTAATGGTACCCAATTCTCAAGTGCCTTTACAGATCTGAGAGTATGGCATTTAACAAAAGAGCTTCTAACACAGAGACATGCCAGCTCTTGCAGCATCCTATAGCTCCTTCAATTAGATGCTTGGTTACAGAAGACCTTCCACCTCCAGGCTTGCCTTTGGGTTTGGCAAAGCCACCCACACAGCAAAAAGCGGCCTTCCACCTCTTCCGCTTCCTGGATGCCACCCGGGGAATCAATCTTCTCATCCTGCCAAGACAGGTAGACTAAATCTCCCCCCCACAGGAAAATCTTTGGGCCTCTTGTATTCAGCAGCTAATGGCAAGCACTGCTTCTAGGCTAATATTTTCCAAGGACTAAGGAGAGACTCAGGATTGCTTGCATAGCTAAAAAAGCTGTCTCATTTTTGCTCATTTATCCCCTTAGATCTGTCTAATGGCATTCGATGACTTAAGGTACTGGTAGCTCATTACTTCATTTGTTAAGTTTCCTGCTAAAATACAGAGAGGTTGCCTCTTTAATAGGCTTCATAGTTCAGGATTAACAAGTTTCAGGTGTATCTTAAAAAAAAATCCAGAGTTCCCAATTCCCTTTAATTGTCTTCTAAAATGTGCATATCTTTTAACCTAAAGCAATAGCCTTTTTCTATGACACCAAGTTGTAAAATTGTTCCAGTTCTCTAACAGATACCTACAGGTTCCTGGAAAAAGTTCTGTTGCTGTATCTGGTAAAAAAAAAAAAAAAAAAAAAAAACTAACAATCTCCAGAGCCTATTTTAACCCCACCCATTTTCAAGAATATTTTACAGATGACTCCTGCTGTCTGGGCCAAGACCAACTTACAAAGTGCTCTCCAGACAATACCAACACTTGCACCAGCTCCTGAGACTTCACCATTGGTACCAACTCTCCTGGATCAAGGACACCTACCAACTAAAATCTGGCCTTGTCTGCTATTGTGTCCCAATTATACACCTGAGCCTCACCTGTACAACCAGGGCACTTCTCTGTCCCATTCTTTCTGGCAGTTGATGACTTCTCATGGTTAGCCCCATTCACAGGGCCAATAATAACATTTTTTTCTCCTAGCCACCTGCCTTCTCATCTCCCTCAATAAACAGCTGCCTGAGGACTCCAGGATGGCAGCAAACCAGATGCCGCTCCAGCCACACCTCTCGCTGAGTGTGAGCCCACCAACTCCCAGCTCTCCCCTCTCCAATTTTGCCCCATGCCTGCAAGAAGTAGCCAGACTTGAGCCGACACCCCTATATCCAAGGAGTCTGTGATTTTTGGTTGAAAGTGAGACCCCAGCCCCCTGACACCCCTATATCCAAGAAGACTGGGATGTTTGGGTGGAAACATCACCCCGGCCCCTGGTACCCATATTTGGAACGGAGCAGGAAGCTCCATTTCAAGCCCCCTCCCCGCCAAGTAGTAACCTCTCCCCAGGGAGGGTCAAGAAAGCCCGCCAAGTGGTGGTCACTCCCCAGGGAGGGTCAGGATTGCTCCCACAGACTACTCAGGCTGCCGCCCAGAAAAGGAACACATGGTCTCTGGGGTTCGCATGGTCTCCCTTTTTTCTCTTCCCCCTTTGCCATGCTTTTCCAAGGCCACCTGAGAGCACTGAATTAAGCATGGGCATCTTTTATACAGTCTAATTTGGTCTAATTGCAATTATTTGCGTTGGCAGAGAGACTCATCTTAAGAAATATTCTAACATTAACAATAACAAAAAACAAAGCATAAAGAGTGTACATTAGTTTTCTAAATGTCACATTGATCAGAAGTTTCCCCGTGGTGAGGTAGATTTTAAATTATTTTCTTCTATGTAATATATCATATATCAAACTGTACCTGATAAGAAAGGTTCAATTTGCAATTCCAGTTTGAGCTTGTAAAATCAGGTTTAGTGTATGTCTCAGTGGCTCTCAACCTATGGGCTGTGACCCTTTTTGGTGGTGGTGGATGAGCCACCTAAGACCATCAGAAAACACAGACATTTGCATTATGATTCATAACAGTAGCAAAATTACAGTCATGAAGTAGCAGTGAAAATAATTTCACAGCTGGGGGTCACCACGATAAGAGCTGTATTAAAGGGTCACAGCATTAGAGGGTTGAGAAGCACTGGTATATACTGTCCCCAGGGGAGTGTAGACCCATTATTTCACTATGGTCTGAATTTCTGACAAAGTGATGCTCTGTTGACATGTGTGGCTCTCAGCTCTGTCCTTGACGTATCATTGTGGAGGAGGAGAGAATGGGGGCCTTTGCGGGGGGGTTCCTGTCGGTCTCTGCGGCAGGGGCGCACACTTCAGCCTTGGCTTCCACAGGCAGGACTGAACCTCAAGCTTTTTGCCCATGGATGTGTATCAGACTCTTGATCCAATATGGACCTTGCAACAGTTTTTCTCTTAGGCTGTTGAATGGTGCTGATGTGTGGGACTCATGTATAATTTTTACAGTAACATAATGTTTTCATTTTTCATCTCCTCTTTTTTGCCCTAATCCAGAAGCCATCTCTCCACTTGCCTTCCTCCAGTCCTCCACAAATCTATTGACTATACATTCAACACAAGCACGCAATGATCATCTACATCTCACGCCTACTCACGGCCGTTTTCAGAAACAGCTCCTGGCTTCCCTACAAACAGCGTTCTCATCCCTCCCTAACCCCTTCACCTTGTTCTATCTTTCTTCCTAACACCAATCCCATAGGAGCTGTCACTTACATATTTGCTTGGTTTTTGGTATGCAATCTACTTCCAACAAGAATAAAAGCGTGCTCTGACCATTTCTGTATCTCCGATTCTGGAATCCAGCTGCTTCACAGAAGACGCTCTTTGAATGCTTATTGAAAACACGCTTGTCCTGACATTTAATATTAACAGAACAAATGGCTTATAACATTTTGTTGCAGACCTGTCTTTATCCAAAATAAAAAACTTTGGAAAAGCACATATTAGATCAATTTTTAGATCATTTAAAAGGTGAAAAAAATAAGCCTGGCAGAAGGAGAAAATGAAAGTCACGTGAGAAAGAAAGGAATTTTCAGAGAAATCACGTAACTTTATTCTTTCTTATTATTATTTTATTGATTGATTATCTTTGTGTATGGATACCTTACACCTGTACAAAGCAGGTCTTCCCTATACAGAGCTCACTCTTTGCTTGTACGCAACAATCCCTTACTGGAACTTCTGGAATTCAGCTTGGCTTCCCTAATTGTTCTGTCCCTGCAACAACTGTTACACCAAGTTTGAGCTATATCAAATAACTTCTCACAAGCTTCAAGTCCAAGTACAATCAAAATTTCATTCCTTTCCAAGAATAAATTCTGCTCTTAAACACCTGCTTTGTGACACTCCACTCTTGGCTGTGTTCTGATAAAGGTCATTTTCTCTCCCGAACCACCTGCTGCTTCCTTTCCCTGAAATTCTCTTTCCTTTCCACCCACTTAACTCTTTGTCTCCTCAATTCTTTACCTTCACTTTAAGGTGATCCTGATGCCTGCATCTATAATATATTTTTTCTTTATTCATCTCAAAGGACCCTGCACCACCTTAATCATGGAGCCCATTGCACCGCACGGTTCCTGTCTTCCTCCACCAGCCTGTGTTCTGAGGGCAAAGTTCTGGTCTGACTTATCAGTTGTGGACTCTAGCCTTGGCCTGTGCCTCAGATAATAAGTGAGCCATGAAAAAATTACAAAATGAGGCATGGAATAAGTCTCCTTATCGGTGAAGAGAGACCAATGGGCGAAACAGAAATTCCACCCCTCTGCTTCTAGAGGTATGGGTCCTCCACACGGTGGTGTGAGCACTGAGAGCAGCAGGTTCTGCTGGAGGCCACATGGGGTAGCTTGTCTACGTCTGTGTAAGTTTGACATCCCGTGACTCGTCTGTTGTTCAGCCTCGCGTGTGGAAAGTGGTGAGCACGCGGGAGCATGAGTTTGCCTCTGTTGTTTCTTGGGTGCTCTTTAGGAATACAAGGGGTCTCTGCATCGTTTTAAGCACTGTTACTTTTCCTGATCCCAGGACCTGGCAGGCCCAAGAGCCGGTCCGTTCTGACTCTCTGAGCTGGCTGTATGTGGAGAAGCAGTGACCCCCTTTGATCACTGTAGGACCCAAGCCGCCCTGCCAGCTTTTTCCACGTTTGCTTTTTGTCTTAACCCCTATCTCAAGCATTTTGGCATGTACAGCCTTGCTTCTGTTATATGATATTTTTAAGGGTAAACATGAACAAATGACTGTTTGCTTCAGACAGATTACTGTCCTAGAAGCAATTCTACCCAAGTCTAACTGAATAAACCAATGAGTGGTGTCATCTGAGCCTAGGCTGCTGCCAAGGGCCATGTCTGGGATCGCGGCCCCATAGCAGCCAGGGTCCAGATTGACGTGTGTGGCTCCTGTTGCCACCGAGCGCCACGATGAAGCCCAGGGTCACATTGGTCACCTGAGTCCAGGTTGGCGTCTGAGGGCCAAGATCTAGATCACAGTGGCCTATACTGCTACTCAATATCGTGGCGACATCCGGGCCAGACCTGCAGCTGAGGATCATGTCAGGGTTCGTATCTCCACTGCAGCCAGGATCTGTGTTGATGGCCGATGCACCTGGTACCATTGAAGACCATGTTGGTATCTCAGGGCCATACTGCCGCTGGTGGCAGTGGTGACATCCAGACCCAGCCGCTGTCCATTACCATGTTGGGGTTCATGGTTCTACCATGGCTGGGGTCTGTACTGAAGCCCAGGTACTACATTGCCACCAAAGGTCACATAGAGGCCCAGGGTTGGGGACACAACCTGAGGTCTTGGTGGTGTCCAGCTACCACACAGCTGCTGGAATCATTCTTACCTGAGTGGCCAGTCCCTCCACCCAGAGACAAGATGTCAACCGGGCCCAAGCTTCTCTGTAGGGCCATGTCTGAGTCCACAGTCCAGCTACAGCTGGGGTCAGTGTGGATGTCTGTGGCCTGTGTCACCTCAGGAGGCCCTAGGAACCATGTGAGATGAAATCAGAGGGCCATGCTGAGCTGGCCATGGCCTTCACTGGCTCTGGGAAAACTGGCCTTGCCTCTCGCTGGAAACTTCAGCAAAAGAACTGGCCCCTGCATGCTGGAGAGATGGCCCCCACCCCATGCCACAGGCCAGGGTGAACTGACCCCAAGGGCATACATATAGGGGAGCTGACTCCACCCCCTCGACTGAGGTGGGTGGCCCCAGGAGCCCGGACTGACCATCTTGGCTACCATCCAGGCCCACAGCTGGGCCTTGGGTTGACCCACCCTAACATCTGCCCCAGCTAGAACCTGTGGAGCTCGTGAAGGGACTGGTCCTGTGGAATAATACCTGCAAGATCTCTAAGACTCGTGGCTGCCGGGGGATATCCCAGAGGAGTTCCGGTGAGGATCCAGGGATGATGGTATGCCAGCCACCAGAGGCCTTGAACCAGACCACTGCCTCATTGCAATAAACATTCGCTAGTAAAGCTGATGGGACAGAGGCATATACTATATGGCACATTGAAGCCTCCATTGCCACCAGGACGAATGAAGGGGTGTTGGAGAAGCAGGAAAGGAAAAGCAAAGAGATCTTTCTGGAGTGTTTTTTTTTTTTTTTTGGTTTGGTTTGGGAATTTTTGTTTTTGTTTTTGCTTTCGTTCACTTGCTTGCTTACTTTGATTTGTTTCTTGGGGGGGGGCATTACAAGGATGAGGGAAGGCTATAGGGGGACTGGGAGGTAAGCAGAATTGGGATGCATGATGTGAAACTCCCGAAGAGTCAACAGAGAAGTTAAACAAACGAAAGCAATGAGTTAATTAGGGTTCCTTACTGAATATTGATGAGGCCTTCTTCCTGGAGAATGGGAGCCTCAAAACTCCATCCCTAGAGCTCCCTACCTAACTTGCCTGACCCCAGCAAGTATTGTCTGTTTATATAACCTTGAGAAGGGTCCTTGAAAATCCAGTAACTTTCTGAATTTCCCCGAATCTACTAAGTTACACAAACCTTCTGAGCCTTTACTTACAAGGCTCCTTAGCTTCCTAAGTGTTATGAGACCTCCGCCTCCCCACCAAGAAGGAATGCTTCAATTCAGAGGAAATGGCCGATATAGTGGTTTATTTAACTGATGCAATCTCTAATCAGTATTAGATAATTAGTTTGGTTAAGACACTGCCTTTTACTTTGGGAGTGAACCAAACACAAGAGATGGCCTTTTTGTTTCAGTGATTCCTATGCTGTCTTTTCCCTTGCCAAGATAATAGTTATACATTGTCCAAAGCAGGATGTTGAGACAGAACCACTAGGGGGCTGATTTAATCATTACTTGAAGAAAATTGCTTAGAGATTAAATCTCTAAACATGAGAGACGAGAGGCAATTCGAGCTCAGGTTCATGACAGCTTGTCTCTATCTGATGGCCAACATATGAGACTAGAGTTACTTTACTCTGTGAGACTTGGTGGCTAATGCCGGGCATGTGACCCTGGAGTGAGTGGAAGTTCATAGCCACTTTGTTCAGTACAGCCTTCCTGAAGTAGGAGACGTTCCTCTGGGTGCTAAGCTTGCACTCACCTGCTTAAAATCCGGGTCCTCACAGGTAGTGGTTGGATGGTAATTTCCTTTCACGTTAGGCCAAGAGAAAGCATAGTCCCCAACTCCAGTCACAAAGGTAGCATTGGTTGTAGGACTGTCAGTGGTACTGGATAGTGCAGCATTGCAGGGCCTTTAGAGCCTGCAGGGCACCAGTCTTCCTGGCCACACAGCACCTCCTTGAGGCTTCTAGATGCTTCTCTGGCTGAACATCTAGAAGAAGAAGTAGTTATTCTAAGAGCTGAGCCTGCCCTTTAGGTCTCCAGAAAACAACACATAGAGACTTTGAGAACTTCCTGGGAGCCATCAATTCTTGTCCCCTAGGATCATGATCATGTGACTATCCTGGAACAGCAGAGAAGGAAGGATTGCCTAGAACAATGACAGCGGACACTTAGGCCTCATTCCTAGAAATGGCTTTTAATGGGTCTAGCTGTAGTAAACCCTCAAGATAGCTGTTTGGTGGGTCTCTTCTTGATAAGGAAACCAAAGCTTAAGAAGTTAAATAGGCACCTTAAGGACACATGGTTGTAGTGTCCATCTTCAGTCTTAGTCATGCCTAACAATGGCTCTCGTTCCCCAACTTTCGCTCTATAAAGCCTACTTAACACTCACTGGAAAAACTAGTATGCCAGCTGATTTGGGCAACACATATAATGGAAAGGTAAGATGCACATTTTTTTGGCTTGTTTTTTGAGACAAGGTTCCTTTGTGTAACTTTGGAACCTGTCCAGGAACTTTTCTTTCTATTTTTTTTTTTAAATTTATGGAACACTTCACGAATTCCCTTCTTCCCACCAAGGATGAGAGCTCCACAAAACTTTGTTCTTGTGTGTTGTGTACAAAAGAGACATTATTGGACTAACCATAACCCACTTGTACGCAAACTCAGTGTCCCCCAGTAGCATTACTAAAGGAGCTCCGAGCCTCCGTCTTTGGAGATCTCACTTCCTCTCATACATCCGCATACAGGGCTATCCCATTGCCTGCTTCCTTGTTAATCTGCAACCCCAGACTGGCTTTTAAAAAAAAATGTAATTATATATTTTTTTTAAACCTACAAACCCACCTGCACCTTCAGCTTTCACGCCGACCCCTTCATCCGCTGCCCTTTTGCCCACTGCTCCTACTCAGACTCTGCTTGCTTTGCCACCAGCCCCCCGCCTTGTGAACTGTGTTGTGATCAGCCGGGTCTATAGTTCTTCCAACAGCATAGCTAAACCCAAGCTTTCACGAGTGACAAGAATTTAACAATGATTTGGACTCAAATACAGGAATTGCAGCTCTCACACTTGAAACTGGCTCTGGAAATGAGGAACTGGGAAGTTCATGAGCCAATCTCCTCTTTGTGTAACCCCCACTGGGCCTCACCCAATTCGGCTCACAGCCCACCCACCGTAACAGATCTAGAAGCTGCAATCTCAACACTAGAAAGGGGGAGGAAATAGTCTGTCGTCACCCCACTCTCCTGTCATCCTTGCCTGAAATCCTGTCTCTGTATTCCAAAATGACCCCCACTTTCTCTTCTCATGGGACATGTCCCAGAGCAATAGCTGGGTGTCTTCACCATCCAGAGGTTGGTCTCATCTTACACAGTGATGAAATCATGAGTCCATTTTCAAAGTCTGGGTTTCTAATCTAGAGCATTACAGAACCAGGCTCCAAAAAGAAAAAACTCCTAGCCACATGGGCCTTGAGCCCCTCACCTGGCCTCCCTGGCAATCTCCTCACCAGCCTAGAGGAGGACAGGTCTCCAACATCCCACCCCACCCCCAAGAACTTCCCGTTTCCTCTCCAGTAGAAACAATCACAGTTTTATACTTTGCAGACTAAACTTTGCTTAAAGATGAAATGCTTTCCTCTTGAAAGCATGTGCAGTACTGCCCATGAGAAGAACCAGCTGTTTGGTGAACATGCATGCCACCAGACCCCAGGGTTTGAATTTCTGCCTTTGAGCATGTTTGTTTTTTCCTTTAAGAACCAAATATCAATTGTAGTATCTTTCCAGAACAAAGAAGTTTATCCCAGAGGATAATGTTTATTCTGTTGGTGGATAATAACATCAAACAAGACAGGGTTTCAAGGTTCAGGTGCCTCTTTTTGTTTCTCCAAGATTTCAAAGATATTAAGAAAAATTCCTTGTTGGCAATCAAGATCAAAGAGTTACAGATTTCTTTTCCCCACGAAAGTCCCACAAGAAGGGTGTTTCCTGAACGTATAGTCTGAAGGGGTCTTCTGTGCTGTGCTTTATTAGTAAAATTACCTGGTTTAATTGAGGGAGAGGCTCAGAGAGCTGTCCCTCAGCTGAGAGAATCAGAGGAGAGATGTCCCTCAGCTGGCATCCTAGGAGCAGCAGGGCCTTGGTACAAAAGCAAGTGCTGTGGTTTAAGGTAGGGCTACCAGTTCTAACCCCATCTCCCTGGAGGCTCTAGGAAATCTTCATTCCTCCCCAACCCCACTTCCTTCTCAGTCCCTGGAGCAGGGAGACCGTGGCAGTATGATTCTTTATGTCATCGCGTTTAGCCCTACAATCCAGATGACTTATCCCACAGTGTCCCTTCTCTAAAGGGCACTTCACCTGGGGGGGGAGGTCCCCCAGAAGGCACCACAGACCCTTTCCGATGGGACCTTGTCCTTCCTTCAGATAGAGACCTGTGCAGGCTGCCTAGCTGGTTTATTCCAGAGCTGGGACAAGCCAGCAAGCCTTCTCTGGCCTTATCAGGGATTCGTCCTGTTTATCAAAGTAATATGATCTAGAGGAAGACCTATGAGCTTTTTTGGTGGGAAAACAACTCCTGAATGATTCCCACATCCAGACACTGTACCAGATATGAGGAACTGTAAAGCCTGCTTCAGTCCTAAAGGAGCTCACAGTGCAGCTATTGAAGAAGATAATGACCTAATACTGTGGAAGAAAATCTGCATACTTTAGAGGCACCAACCCAAAGCAGCTCCCACAGGAAGCCAGAACTCTTGTTCCCTGTTGACTAGCTGGATAGCTATCTAAGATGAGTTAACTTGCTTTAGGGACATCTAAATATTGCCTGCTCATTTAGGAAAGATGGAGGAAAGTATTCTGGGAGTGGGGGCACAAGCCCCTGCCGTCCTGAGTCCCTGGAGCCCTAAGTTAGCATCTATCCCAGTATCTCCAGAGAAAGGACGAGGTGTGCCAACCTGATAACCCACATGTTGGCACTGTACCCAGGCCGTGCATAAGCCTGCTGGTGGCCCTTATGCAAAGAACCTGTTTGTACAGGACCAATGGGGGGCAGTTTCTCAAACGAACAGCAGCCAGCCAGTGTTTAGTGAGGTGACATGGCTCTGGCACAGCCCAATCTTGGCTGCAGACATCAGGCAGGTAAGGACAGCCTGGGTGTGTATTAGAAGGGAGGGCCCCAGGACTCTCCACACAGATCCCCAAAGAAGTGTTCCTACAGCGGAGGTGAGCAGGAACCAAGGAACCTAGGCAGGAGAGGCCCACAGCACATGTCAGACCATAAAGGCTAGTGAAGCCTACAAAAGAGACTCCACCCCCTCACTACGTACCCAGTTAGTCAACTCCTAAACCATTTGACCTCCCAAAGAGTTCTTTTTTTCACATTTAATTTTTTATTATTGCATTATAAATAGTACCATTCAAAATTTCCACCTGCTCCGCTCCTCCCATTTCCCTCCTGCTTCCCCACTCCCCATCCCCTTTTCCCCTCCAGTCCTAAGAGAGGGCAGGTTACCCTGCCCTGTGGGAAGCCCAAGGCCCTCTCGCCTCCATCCAGGCCTAGAAAGCTGTGAATCCAAACTGACTAGGATCCCAAAAAGCCAGTACATGCAGTAGAATCAAATCCCAGTGCCATTATCATTGGAGTTCTTGATCCTTGATAACGACTTCTCAAAGAAAGCTCCTTTGCGAACCTGTCAGCTCTGAAATGGATTCGGAAAACGAAGGGCAGGATACATGAGCATATCTCAGGGATGAAGATGAAGAAAACATGGTGGCTAAAAAGTCAGGCTGTGAAGCTGGATTGCCTGGGTTCAAATCCTGGCTCCACTTTGTGCAAACAGATGAGAATCCAGTCTGCTGGCTTCTGGAAAGCAGAGATAAAAGAAGCAACTGGTATTCATGGTATTGTTGAATTAAGTGGATGCGTACAACTCAGGTTCACGGTCTACAGTAAGTAGTGGCATTAGCTGTTATTATAGGTAAGACACAGTCCTTGGTCCCCCAGTTCCATACAACATGAGAGGTACAAAGAAATCACATATGACACAGTGGCCAAAATGTGAAATATGTGTAAATCAGTCCCAAACCATGTTGTCCTGACTCTAGATCAGTGAGAATCACAGAAGTCATTTTTGCCTGAGGCTCATATGTAACATGAGAGTTGGGCAGGGAGCATGGTGGTAGTGGGGTGACCGTGAGGAAAGGCATGGACATTACACGGTCCAGTGTTTGAATCCTGGCTACACCAATTACCAGCTGTGGGGTCTTGGGGCACATGCTGAGATAGTTAATTTTTCAATGTTCAGCTCACCTGGACTGTGTGTGAAAGCTGCCCATTTCAGGCCATAGCACAGATTTCTGGCTGCCTGAAAATGGTTTTGGATCAAGTAAATTAGTCAAAAGAGGAAAACCAGTTGCTCCCTGAATCTGGGTAGACCTCATCCAAGCTTTTGACAACCTGACTGGAATCTTCAGAGTTTTCAGTTTGCCTCTGCTCAGCCCGAAACACTGACTGCCTTCTGGACGTCAGCCTTCAGCTGAAACATTAGCTCTCACCAAGACAAAGCTGTCGGCCTTTAGATTCAAACTGCACCACTGGTCTCCTAGTTCTCAAGCCTTTACACCCACCCTGGAACTACAGCTTCCAGCTCAGCCCAGAAAGCTCGGACCTATGCCGTAACCACATGAACCAATTCCCCATCTCTCTCTTCTCACCCTCTCACACACACGCAGGCACATAGTTGGTTCTGTTTTTCTGAAGAGCCTTGACTAAAGCAGACACTAACGTGGCTGAGGTTCGCTTTTCTCACCTGTAGATTAGGGTTGTATATACTCACAGAACTGCTACCGAGATTCAATGAATTTCTGTACAAGAGCATTCGTCTGGTACCTAACACATTAAGGTGTTCACAAATGTGAACCGTGAAGGAGTGTCCCAAAGAGGACAACCACAGTGTTGTAAGTCAGGCATGTTCCGCGGTACAGGAGTGGGATGCACTTTATAAAGGCCTCCTCTGGTCTTCCAGAAGACTTACAGGACTGGAGTTTGTTTCCAGCGCTCTGGAGAGAGTTTAGGGATATGATTTGTTTTCGACTGCACATCGTTGGAGAACTAGGATTACTATGAGCTACTTATCCGTAGTGGATTGGATGGATATGCAAAAGATATGCTCAAGTCCAAATGCCCAGAGCCTGGGAACGCGATTTTACTTGAAGATAGCATCTCTGTAGCTAGAGGTAAAGGAAGGTTTGGGAAATGGGTTGGTCCATAGTGTGTTGGGTGGAGCATAAATCCCTTGGCAAGAGTCTTTATAAGAGAAGACAGGGAACAAAGGGGAAAAGCTGAAGAAGACAGAGGCCAAGACTGGAGTACTGTTTACCAGCCAAAGTCCTAGAATCAGGAAGAGAGCCCGGGGACAGACCCCTCCGGATCCATATCAAGGAAGGCTGACGTTGTCATCTACATTTCTGTCTAACGGAACTGAGAGAAAATAACTTTTTATTGTTTTGATATCTTTTGAGATAGTTTCTAAAGGCAACCCCAAGGTACTAACCCCAAGTCTCTGCAGCTGTCATGGAGAGGAAGGGCAAGCTGGGACAACTGAATGGATGAAGAAGCAGAGCAGTTCTGAGTAGCTAGGAGAACAGGCTGCTTGGTGTTTTATGGCTTAGATGATGATGTTCACAGTCTGTGTTCAGCTGTGGTCACCAACAGTCTAGCTTCTGTCCTGGTGCATCAGTCATGATCTGACCTTGTCTGATGGTAGCATAGGAAACAAATCACATTCAACAGAACACCAAAACCAGTGAGTTCCAGGCCAGCTCCTGGTGTCAAGGGCAACCTGTGACTTTCTGAAAGAAATCATCCAAGGGTCCTGAGTACAGCCAATTGCCCTTCTGTGAGTGATAACGGTTAATCTTCCATTTTAGCCTTTTCTGTATATTTAGTTGTTATACATAGATTTTAAAATGCATGTTTTCTTATTCCAAGAAATAAATCTTTTGGTTCAATACATACCTATAACACATTGACCTTGTGACAAATGAATTAAAATTCAGTTCTAAGTGTGGTGAGTTTTTGTTGTTGTTTTGTTTTTTCTTCATCATTCTTGGGGTTGTCAAAGGAGCTGATGACAATATACATCTGGTACATAAAACAGATGCATGTCCAGAAGTCTGTGGCTTGTGACAAGTGTCTGGGATCAGTCAGCTGGAGCAAGACAGCTTTCTCTGCCTTGAGAAGATGTTTTGCAAAGATTTCCTTTACTCTCTGCTGGATGAGATATGGTAAGATGTATTCATATTGAGCTGACACACCTAGGTTCTACAATGTCCTTCTTTATCCTATTGTATCTTTGCTAAGGTTTCAGGTTAACTTAGAACACTCAGATTGTTCATCTGGAAGTTTCTACTAAAGCCAGTGAAAAGAAGGTTATGGACAAGAAGAAAGAAAACGGCCGTCTTCGCTTGTAACCCTGTCTATAGAATGTGTTTCTGGAAGGAACGTGAATAAAGCTCAACCTGCACTTCCTCAGTTAGTGCATGCATCATCAGATGCAGGCTAAGCTGCACTTCCTCAGTTAGTGCATGCATCATCAGATGCAGGCTAAGCTGCACTTCCTCAGTTAGTGCATGCATCATCAGATGCAGGCTAAGCTGCACTTCCTCAATTAGTGCATGCATCATCAGATGCTGGTTAAGCTGCACTTCCTCAGTTAGCGCATGCGTCATCAGATGCTGGCCAAGCAGCATTTCCTCAGTCATGCGTCATCAGATGCAGCAGTCTGCTAGATTTGGTTTTCCTGTGCATCCTGATGCCATGCTTCTGGTCAGTGATATCTGATTATAGTCTGGTTTTCCCAAGCTTGAGGAAAATACAATTTGGGATGAGGCTGGAAGAGACCAGAAGGGGAATGTTTCCATAGAGAAAGAGAAGGATTTGGAGAGTCTATCTCATTAGGTGTGGGGAGCTGAGAGCTGGGGAACAGGTGGTAAAGGTTCATTCACTTTGACAGTGAGCTGGATCATCTCCCTACATGCTAGGCCTCCCATAAAGTCACCAGCGCCTCACAGTGAGATTCTCCCCAACTTTAAATGTTCTCCCTCTGGGAAGACCACTTTCCTAAGGGAACTGGGTTTACTTGGGAGGCTGATGTATCCACTTAAGTGCTATCCACAGGTCTTCCTAAACTTACATGAAAATGGTCTGCATGCCTGCACCCAGGCGCTCAAAGCATATGGCTCCTTGTCCTTTGCTGGCTATCTATTGTTGGCAACAATGACTCAAGTGGCTGCAAATCCAACTGAGTAGATCACCTACAACATGGCTTCCTCACTCATCACCCTGGCGCCATGGTTTCTTTATCTACATAGTATCTACGATGATTCATAGCCTGCCTTTGGTGTGTCCCTACAGGTTCTTTTACGGACAGCTTGCTTCTGGGTATTGTGATGATGGGGGATAGTTAACACCACATGACTGTGTCCTGGGCATCACTGCTCTCAGAGGGACTCACACTGACTGTATGGAAGGTTAGCTCCTTGCAGGAGGGTGGACTTGTACAAGAAAAAAACATGCTTGGCCTCTGGATCTCTCTGGCTTCCTGCTCCAGCATGTGATCTCTTCTACACACACTCCCCTCGTTGTGGTAGTCTGAAGTGGTGAAGGGGAAGGACAAGATGGGATAGAGAGAGAAGAGAAGGGGGAAGAGAAAGGAGACGTGGAGGGAGAAGAGAAGAGGAAGAGGAGAGAGTTCCAGCATCAGCAGCTTCACTGGCACAGGTCAGGCAGACAATGCTGTCCAGCCGCTCAACAGTCAGCAAGGCACGTGATTCATGAGTGCAGAGATGTTGGGGTCCAAAAAACTGGAATAAGTGAAGCCACCCCAGTGTCAGTCCAGGCACATTGCTGCACCACTGCCTCTGCCCCTCACAGCTGCTTCCCACATCAATGAACCCCGAAGAGCCTGCTCCAGCTCCCACTACTACTATGCCTGCTTCCTTGTGCCACTTCCCAGGGAAACATATCTGTCTACCTGGGCAGGTATCCAAGTCTCTCAGCAAAAGAAGTTGACACTGCAGACAGTTATCAGCTTCTTTCCCTCACCCATATTTGTAAGTGGGTGTAGTCTGAAAGTCAAGGGATGGTCATGTGGTAACAGCTAAGTCACGGACAAGGTCAGCTGTATAGCCATTGACTCATCATCCCATAACCGATTCTGGGGAAGTTACACATGGCGGGCGCTATGCTGACGCGGAATAGACAAAGCTGAACAGGAAAGGCTCGGTGCTTATCTTTCTTCAAGGAAGACGAAAAATAGAGATTCGTCACTAATTTTGGATTGTGGCGAGAACAGTGGAGAAAATAGTACTGTGGGTTCAGATAATGGGCCATCCACAAATCTGTGGGTATAGGTCAGGCAAGTGGGGATGGGGCCAGGATGAGTTCACAGGAGATAGCAGAGGCCTGTAGAAATATGGAAAAGGACTTCCATGTAGAGGAAAGTGCAGCCACAAAGGCTGGGAGGTGGGAACCCATGAGCAGTTGTGAAAGAAGGAACAGAGTCAGGGTGCCTGGAGCCAGATCAGCCGTAAGATTGTCTGGGGTGACACTGGGGAAAGCAGCAGGTCTAAGAGGGACAAATGCACTTTTGGAGGCACAGTGGCAGGATTACAAGTGAGTTTGTGGACACGCAGAAGTTTTAAATCTTCTTGGCTACAATCTACTAAGGGAAATACATTTCAACTCTCTATCCAATACACACACATGCATTACAATGCTCCCCCATTATTTCTAGTTAACCTTGGTCCAAATGGATACAAGTCATGGATACAAGTCCATGACTAACTTCAAAGTTTTAGGTTACATGTTGTTTTGAGCAGTGGGCTGAACTCTCATGTTGTCCTGCCCCATCCTGCCTGGGTGTGAGTTATTTCTTCTGGGAGTATCCACCCTATATATGCTACCCACTCTGTAGCAGTTGAGTTAGAAAGCACATTCACATGACCTTTATTGAAGTATGTATTTATAAATGCACTATTATTTTATTAAGTAATTATGATAATCTCTTATGTGAAACTTGCAAATTAGCTTTACCATAGCTACATGTTTATATTGGCAGGGTATCGTATGTATAAGATTTGGTACTATCCATAATTTCAGGCACACACTAGGGTTCTTGAAATATATCCTCTCCAGGTAAGAGGGGACTAATGTGTATGTGACCAATTGTATGCATCACCTTAGCTAGGTTTTAGTCTAGCCTGAGTGCGTCTAAGAAGGCAATTTCTTTTGAGAAGACTAACCAGATGATCTTTCATAATATGGGAGAGCTTCATCCACCCTGTTAAAGGCCATAAAGAAGCCAGTCTGGGGTCCAAGCGAGAAGAGGTCCTCCATCTGAGCTTCTTCTCGGACTCTCAGGCTACACCGACAAGTTTATTTCAGGATGAGAGGACTTCTCACCCTGGCCTTTGCAGCTAATTTTGGTTCCTCTTAAGACTGTGCCTTGGATAAAACAGCCCAGTCTTTTGTCAATAACCAGAAGCAAGAAACAAACTCTGGGAAGAGGGTTCTTCAGCCAAGAAAGCTCACGTCCAATTTAGGCAAGAGGCCAGTGGGGCAGATGTGCCACCAGGCTGTCCTCTGCTTGTCTGTAAAGCCTAAGACTAAGTATCTGGAAAGAGTCCACCCCGCTCCTCCTCCACTGCCTGCGGAGGCTGCCCTCAGGGACTCCTGGAACCATAGCAAGGTGATGTGGCAATGGGCTCAGATCAGCAAAAGAGGTCATGGGCAGCTGTGCAGATGGAAGTTCTGCCCAGAAACCTGATCCACAAGACGCCTTCACTCTTGATGCCAGCTTGGCTCCTTGGTGAAATGTAGAAAGTAGGCAACCTTCACGTAAAGAAGATTTTTGTTTTAGTTTCAGCACTCAAGATCTAATTTCAGTTTTCTTTTCCAGACAGCAGAAATGTTTTCTTTGCTGTCTGGAATGGAGTTGTATCAGTGTGTGTTGTTCTTACCTTCCAAGCTAGACTCTACATTCTAAAAGGCACCATGTCCCAAATATGCTATGACTACCTATCAGGGATTCCGCAATGCCCTATACTAGCAGAGACTTAACAGTATAGGATAGATGAACATAAAAATGACTGATAACGTCAAAGTCACAATGATGAGGCAATCAAAGGCAAGGCGGAGCTGATAAAGCAAGATTAAGGTGGCACTTCCCAGATTCTGACAACATAGGTTCCTGTAAACATGGTTGAATCTACTGAGATAGCAATGTAACCAGTGTGCCCATCAAGTAGAATGAGATCTGCATCAGTACCATAGAAGTAGTGGGATGACCTGCTATGCAGAAACCTGCAGTTCCTCCAAGCTACTTAGGTACAGGACCCTTCTGTTGTTGACCGCCGCTGACATCCACAGAGCACACGCTCTGTAGAACACTGGCAAGATGCTACTTTGAAAATGCTGGAGCTGGTATATCAAATGAGAAAAGACTGTGTTAAAAAAATAATAATTTTTAAAAAAATTTTTTAAAAAAGAAATTATAAGATGAATTAAAGATCTAAGCATGAAATAAAAAGAAAATGTGTGACCCAATCCAGATGCAGGGAGCTTGGGAATCAGCATGGGAGATGCTTGCTTCCTTTCTAAATTCTCCTCTTGATGGGCTGGGGTGGGAAGTGGGTGAGGGCTGCACTGATGAGATGGAGACTGTTTCACTGCTGGAAATTCCCCCGGTGGAAATCACCAGATACTTTACTGCACGTCTTGCTGCTGGGCCCTGAGTCGGCTAGGTTCTGCTCTCAACCACATTCGATAAGATCTCTTGTAAATGGCAAGGGAATCCATACCTGGTACATTCTTGTTGGTTGTGCAAAAGCAAGACAGGGAAAGAAATAAAAACATGAGGTTTTTTAATTTTTTATCTTCTGTAATTTTGGTGTGCATGGAGGGGCAGCATTCGGAATTTAGTGCTCTCCTTCCATGAGTTTCTAGGATTGGACTCAGACTATCTGGGTTGTGCAACAAGCACCTTTACCCACTAAACAATCTTGCCAAGCCTAAACCGTGAGACTTTGACCCTTACATAAAAGCATAATTTCACTTCAGAATCACCTGCCACCTGGCAAAAGGTTGAGCAAAATGTATAATGAAGGCTTGGGTTTTATCTGGATTACCAGAATCAGAAGAAACTCCTTTACAAGGCACTCTCCTTTGCATAGGGAAAGAAATCCTGAAGCCAGCAAGTGGCAAAGAGTTGGTGCTTGAGACAGCAAGCCTGCTCCACTAGGACCCTGTACCTCCTGTCCTAGCCAAAGTCACCTCTCTGACCCAGGTTTCCTCATCCCTGTTGTGGAGCAACATACAAACATGCACTTGGAAAGGTTGCTGTTGAAATTCTGATGTGCTGAAAATGCCAAGGACAACGCCTGACATGAATAACAACCATCCTTAGTACTATGGTCAGAATCTATTCAGTAAGGCTCTTCCAATGAAACAAGGAGAGCAATGCTTATAAAATGGGTTTGTTTTCAGCAATGAGGCATTAATGCAGTCACCCTTTCCAATGCAATATAAGAAAGAACATTATCCTGGAATATTACTTTCCATAACATAAAAGTTAAGCAATGTTAGGTTACCCACAAGCAGTCGGGATCATTCTGTCTCAGTTTGGTTTCACTGGAGCAAGAGGACTCATAAAGATAGAGTGGCCCCAAATGCTACAGAAGCATCCAGACTCTGTGAATGAGAGTCCTGTGATCGGTGCGACAGAGCAGAATAAAAGGTGAATGGAATATTAATAAATACTTAGCTAGTTTCTGCCTTGCTGGCACCGAAGGCTGTTGCTTCTCCAGATGGAAAGTTAATCTTGATCCTTTTGGGCTCTAGGTCCCTCTTCCCTTTAGGAAGTTTAGACTTTCTCTCCATGCAAACTGGTTTTCATAGGTGAAAGTTCTACATTCAGTTTCCCTCAGGGGCATCAGGAAAGGCTTTTGGGGGTAGTTTCATTCCTTATGACGAGACAACAAGGACCCTTCAGGGAACTCGAGAGGATTCAGGGTCCCTGTAGATTGCACAGAATCCAGGACAGGTCTGGACTTGGGTAGCCCTCAAGCAGGTTCTGATGAAATTGGAAATGCCAGCAATCTTGAAGCATTTACTTGTTCATGTGCATGTAAAATTGTATTTCCCAGGGTCTCTCAAAGGCAAAAGAATTGCCCTCCCACTGTGTTGCCTGCATGTTGTCTCATACCCTAAGCTTGGATCACACCCAATTGTCCAAATAATCTTAATGCCTTTTTCTGGGAATGGCGGACTGGCAAGCAACCAACCCCTGGGTGAGATGCCAAAGTCCTCGTTACGTAAGACTCCGGGTTGACACCCTCGTGAGAGTATGGGAGCTTCATAATGCTGTGTCACCGTGATTTGTAGAAGTGACTTATGATTTGGCAGTTTCTGAAAGTAAAAACAGAACACGGTGAAAACATCGCCTTGTCTCTGTAAAAATAAAAGTCATTTCTTGATTTCTAATCAGTGTGCCCAGAACATAATTTCCAACTAACGACCTCACTGTCCCACCTGTCATGAGTGACTGTAACTATATTCAAGCTGATTCATAGTTACCAGTTATGGATCCTTGAGTAATAAACTTGAAGAGATTTGTAGAGCACCTTAAGTAATGGTGGCAACCATGAAGCCCATTGCAATGCCTGGCATCATGCCCATGTTTCAGCCTTACACGCTCTCCACCTGACTTTTTGAGACAAATAGAATTACTCCCCCATCCTACAAAAGAGGGAACTGAAGTACAAGTTGGGTAAGTCCCACATCCTGAGTCAAAAGCATCTTCACTGTTCCTTCAAGCTGTACCAGAGCCTCTTCTTCCAGACTGCCTGCCTAGTGTCTATAGGGTCCAGCCCATCTCCTCCCCCTTCTTCCCTGCTCTCATTTCAGTTCCTATCCCCGCCCCCTCTGACCCTCCTTACATCCAGTAAATCATTAAATTCTACCTTGCTGGGTTCTACAGAGATTTTTGTCAATCACCACCCTTCACACAAGGGTGTCACCCAAACTATCTGAGATGCACACAGATAATGTCTAAAGGACATTAGTTATTGGGGCGCTTGTGCTGAAGACACTGTGTGTGTCCTGATGAGAGCTGGTTCATGTGTTCTTTTTCTCTCCCTGTAACCTAAGACTTGACTACAAGACCTGTATTTGGCCAGTTGGCAGCTCCAGCCTGAGATACCAAGTGTGTACCCTGTGAAGAAACAGGGAGGTTTAGGATCTGTAGCTACGGTGGTGATAGCGCGGAGTCTACAGGGAGTGAGTTCTACCTGTGTTGATGTTAGAAGCAGACTCTGTTTGTCTGTGGTCCCCAGTCTTCATGTTCCCCTGGTTTTCTTCTGAGGTCTAGAGCCAACTAGACATTTGAGACTGAGTATCTCTCTTAGTTATTGAAGACAACCACAAATTTTATGAGAGGTAGAAGAATATTTGGCAAGCAAAAGGAAGCTGATAGACGAAGCTGAGGGTCAAGTGTTTCCTGTGGACATTGGGTATAACGTATCCACATTGAAAACATGTTTTCGGAATTTATGCTACCACAATAGAATGATGAGGACATCGGAAGCAATGACTTCTTTTCCTGAAGGCCATAAAGGAAGGGAATGACATTTTAAGCAACCAAACTATGAGCTCATGACTTGGATTAAACCTAGGGACTTTCTACAGCTATGCAAATGCTTGTTTTTTCAGTTGCAGTACTTGGGGCTACAAACCAGAAGCATTGCTTGGTACTCTAGATTTCTAAGTCATCTCACTGGCTGAATTCACAGCCTTGATATGATTTTCGTGTGTTTAAAACTGGGAACAGTAGGTCCCATTCCTGTGTCTGCTGCCCTTGGCAGAGCCTGGCCCTTGCCAATAAAACCGTGTGACGTTAATGAATAAATGGTTGAGTTAAAAGACTGTACACTAGTATCGTTCTTCTAAAGATCAGCAAATCGGCAACAGGGCAGTGCTGACTGTGCCTGAGTTTGCTTTAGAATGGACATTTATTCCATTCTTCTGATCCCAACACAGGCGTCCTCATGGCAGAAGGAATGGAAGAGAGATGTTCTCTTGTAGCAGGCCTCGTGATGTCATCATCTCTTCATTAGGAAATGCCCATCCTCTTGGAATTGTAAGCATCTAGTAAACTATCCCAGAGTGATATTTCATAGCTATGACTTTGAGGAAATTTGCAATATGGCTGAAATATACCAAAAGGTAATGGGTCATCCCATGACCACATGCATAGCAAATGCCCAATAAGTCTCCCAGAGAGTGCTGGTCTGATCGTAAGCCTTTCATGGGTATGTCTTTTAGGTTCTGAACAGGAGAAATGAGGTCAGATCAGCTAAAAGGGCAAACTCTCTTCCTCTTGATTTAAAAACCCACACACCAAATGCTCCACTACCTTTGCATCTCTTGGCTCCTGACCAGTACCTTTCCAGAGGCCCATGATCTGGTGGGTAAGACCCCAATGCCTATTTTTCTTGGGGGAGAATTTTAGACTTACATTTCTCACCAGACAGCTGTGACATACCCGAAAGCCCTCACCCTGTCAAACCCCACATTCTAATGTCATCTCCTAATCTGAAGGTCTCAGAAGCCTATTCAGAGCTATCTGGTGCCATCCATGTGCCTAGTGTGGGTTTAAGCCTAGATTCCCCATTTCTAGCTGTGTGATTATACCAATCACTTTTCTCTTCTGGTTCCTCATCTGTTAAGTGGGCATGGCAATACTTCACTTTTAAACATTATCTTATCCAAAAAGTATATAGCATTATACTTGTGCAGGATTCTATCTATCTATCTATCTATCTATCTATCTATCTATCTATCTATCTATCTATCTATCTCTATCTCTGTGTGTCTGTGTGTCTGTCTGTGTGTCTGTCTGTCTGTCTTTCTTGGCTGGTCTAATAAAACTTCCATCTTTGCTCTTGTCCTTCCACACTTTCAAGAATGCCCGCACTTGTAAGAAATCCTGGTGATCCTGGTCTTCTAACAGTATGTGTATCAGACTAGTACTTAGCCAAATTCTCCCACTCTTAGGGAAGTGGTCAGGTCCACTCTCTATCACAGCCTGCTCTCACCTGAGCTGACTGACCTCGGCTTCTCTCCAATGTCTATTCCGCAGGTTCTACCCAAACATCTGCCTTTCAGAACACAGTGAATTGTGTGAACAGTCCAGTTTCATTCTTTGCTGCAGCCACTAAAAAGAACAGGGAAATTTTTCGAAAATGGCCAGAACTTGAGGACTCACATTTGCTTGAAGTCAGTGGTTCTCAGCCTTCCCAACACTGAAACCCTTTAATTTTACAGTGGTCCTCAGACTCCTAATGCCTTTTAATATAGTTGTGGTGACTCCCAACCATAAAATCACTTTCATTGCTACTTTATAACAGTAGTTTTGCTACTGTTATGGGGCATGGTGTAAATATCTGTGTTTTTTTTACGGTCTTGGGTGACCCCTGTGAAGAGTTATTCAACACAAAGGTCATGACCTATAAGTTGAGAACTGCAGCTTTAAGTGATTTCTTTTGTCCTACATAAACTAACATTTCTACTTCTAATATTTATCCCCAGAAGTACATGCAAAACTGTAAAAAGTGTATATAAAAGAATATTACATCAGAATATAGTTAATAATAGAGAAAATAATAATAAAATAAAATAATAATAAAATAAAAATAGAGAACATAAAAGTGTTCATGAATAAGGATAGCTTAAGTGAAGCATGGTCTATTTCTATACCGGGTTAGTAACCAGACATTAAAACGGTCCATTTAGTGAATAAACATTCTAATGTAAAGCATAAAACCCATTCCCAGCAATTTCTCAAGGGAACAAGGGAAAGGAGCCTCTCACCCACTGACAGCACCATAACATCTGAATTCTTCCAAGTTTGTATTTCTGTCACAATAATTTCAAAAGCCACTGTTGCCACCACAACCTTCTGCCCCACACTTTATTTGGTCTCATTATTTCTCAGTGCATAGTAAATGTGTATTGCTTTTGTAATAAATTAATCCTCTCAGGGTCTCCAAGATATTTCAACAAACTTTCATATTTCCATTCCCACTGACATTACCTTTGTATGAGAGGCCAGCTTTGAAAATTCCTTGTAGCAGGACGATTTTATCTTGTGAAATATACATACAGCAGTTGGAAGGCAAGCGTTGGATAAAGAGCCAAAGGCTGGCTAATCCTCACCATGCTAACTTGTGGGACAGTTCTCTTTCATTCATTCAAAAAGAATTTTACTGGGCCCCTCCCTACTCTAAGTGAATTTCTACTAGGAATATAGTAACAACCCCAACCGCCATTCATGACTTTCTTTCTATGGTTTCAATTATCCATAAAGTCAACTGTGATCCAAAAATTCTAAATGGGAAATTTCATTTGTAAACTTAATGAATCCATAAACGTCTCTGAATTTATGAATTTTTAAATTACACACTGTTCTGGATAGCATGATGAAATGCCATGCCATCTGGCTCTGGCCCAGCTAGGATATAAATCATCCTTATTCAGTGTGTCCATACTGAGACACCACCTGCCTGTAAGTCACTTAGTAACTGTCCCATATGCCAGCAGATTATAGTGCTTGTGTTCTGGTAACCATTATGGAGTTATTAATTCTATGTCATTTATCTGACTTCATTTTTTCACACAAGCACTGAATCATTTGTCATAAACATAAGCCAACTATTATATAATAAGATATTTGGGAGAAGGGCTACATCTGTATATATTTTCATATAATTATTCTATTTTATTATTAATTATTGTGAACCCCTGACTTAATATATGAATTTAAATTTTGCATAGATTATTATCTATGTATTAGCTTTCCATTGCTATAATGAAATATCTTAGGAATTAACTTACAAAACAAAAGTGCTAATTTTTACTCATACATTTAGCTTCCATGTATGGCCCATTGGCTCTCTAGCTTTGGATCTATGGCAAGGCAGCACACATGTAGAAAACATGATACAACAAAACAACTCACATAGACAGGAAGCAAAGGCTAAGATCTAACAGCCTCTCCCTAGACTCTATCTCATTACCCTACCATCCCCAATGCCGCCACTCTGGGGACCTATTCTGTAACACACAGGATCTGGGGATACATTTGAGTTCAAAACTATAGTTTCCTCTATAGAAATAATGGAAGTAGCAACAGTTTCAGGCTTTCATGGAGGGTTTGGCCACTTATTACCCATTCCTAAGAAGAATTTACTGTAAAATGTCTGGTAATGTTCATGCCTCAGTAGAGCGTTCTTTCCAACAGAAGTTCCTCTAAATAAAGAAAATAATCTCTCCTCTTCTGTGGTTCTAAACCAGTACCCTTGACATGTTGAATATTGTCTTCTGAAAACAACCTTCTGAAGCCAACCATGATTGTGGCTATGAGTGTCTTGTCAGCAATGTTCTATGCCACAGTTAATGAAAACATTTTGGGGACCAAAAGGAAGCACAGAAATCAACCAACATAAAATACCTAAAATGAAACCACTGATTTTCCAAAACACTGTAATAGGATCCCTGTCAGTTGTTTAACTTTATGTATTCCTTTATCTAAAAAGCAACATTTTTTTCTAAGACACCAAGTCCAATAAATTGCAAGAAATATTAGGAAGAAATTAGTAAAACACATACTAGAAAAACGATGCACTGAATCAATCACTAAGGAGTTGATTTGAAAAATCAAAAGCTTTGTCAAACTTCTAGCCAAATAAGAACGAAAAAGAAATGAGATCCAAATTAATTAAGTTAGAAAGAGAAAGAAATTCTAATAAAACACCCATAAACTCAGAACATTAGGGAATTCTTTGAAAACATATATTCCAAAAAGCTGAAAAACCTAGTGGACAAATTATTAAACTCATATGACCTAGTACTATTAAATCCAGATATAAAATAATCTAAACAGATCCATCATAAGCTATGAGACTGAAGCAGTAACTAAATCTTCCAACAAAGACAAGATTGAGTCATTGCTGAATTCTACCAGTCTTTTAGGGAAGATATAGTGCCATTGCCTCTCTAACTGCTCTATAAATAGAAAAAGAAGGAACACTAACAAACTCTTTTGTTGTTTTGGATATATTTATCTTATTTTATGTGTACAAGTATTTTTTTTCCTACATGTCTGTATATGCACGATGTTCATGCCCTCAAAAGAGGGCATTGGATCCTCTAGAACTGAAGTTAAAGATGGTTGTGAGCCAATGTTTGGGTCCTGGGAACAGAACCCAGGTCGTCTTCAAGAGGAGCAAGGGCTCTTAATCACTGAACCATCTCTTCAGCCAAAATCTTTTTATGAGCTAATATTACCTTGCCAACAAAGCTGCCAAAGACGTAATAATAGCAGCATAACTACAGCCCAATTATCCTGATGAGCACAGAAGCAAAAATTCTCAAGAGAATACTTACAAGTGAAATTCAGGAACATACACGGAAGATCATACATTATGACTAAATTGGCTTCACCCCAGAAATGTAAAATTGAGTCAACATATGCAAATCAGTAAACGTAAGTAAATTTAAGGGCATAAACTGGATGGTCACATCAACAGAAGCAAAAAGGCATTTGATAAAGTTCAGGGTGAAAGTCTTGAAGAAACTAGTAATAAATACAAGGAAATAGTGCCCACTCTCTCCACCATTATATAGTGCTTGAAGTCTTAGCTAGAACTGTAAGACAAATATAACTATATAAATATATATGATACAAATAGGAAAAAAATAAGTCATATTAGTCCAATTTATCGATGACAGGATTCTATACTTAAAAGTCTATTACTACAAAGTGTGTGGTGTCTTCAGCAACATAGTCTTACCATGAAGGTCTAGTGGACAACCAAGAATAATGACAACAGCCTGTGTTGTTTGGATGGTCTCTGGGACACCCTGACCAACAACTCAAGGGGGAGATGCTCCAGACTGCAGAATTATGCAGTGAGAGTTGAGTACATACTTCAGGGGTGAACTCAACAGAAATACATACCTCATGGAGGACACACCTCGTTTAGCGAGTCGATGAGGAATATTGTCACCACAGATGCATAGCTCATTAATCTTACCTACACGATGATAAGGAATACTGCCCTCTGAATTTGTTAAGCTGTCCCCATTGCAGGCTTCTTGGGTGAAGAGCTCTTTCCTGCAGATTACAGCTTGGGCATTCTTCCTACAGCACTACAGTGTGTTAACCATCTACTGGGTATAATTTTCCCTATGCATTGGTGTATTGGATGACTTCCCCCAGCAGTGCATGATTCTGGCAAGAAAACAATTATAGTCAATGCGCTTACTCTCTCAAACAGGTCTTTGTATAAACTTAGAAGCCTGCCCTCTTCCTTGAAAGACAATTGGTCAGTGTTAGTGTCCAGGCAAAGGGACCTCATTTGAAGCATTCACAGATGCCCAAGGACCAGAATTACATCATGTCTAAAGTTGTTGCATCATCGCTTTCAAAGAGATAGAGAACAAGAGTGTCCTGGATTCACTCTGCCAGCAGATAGGAAAGAGCTGTCCCAATCTAACCTCACCACTGGATCAAGGAAGAAATAATGAAAGAAATTAAGGACTTCCTAGAATTCAATTAAAATGAGGCATAACATACTCAAACGTATGGGACACTGTGAAAGCAGTGCTAAAAGGGAGGTTCATAGTACAAAATGCCTACACAAAGAATTTAGAGAAATCTCACAATGACTTAACAGCACACCTGAAAGCCCCAGAACAAAAAGAAGCAACCTCACCCAGGAGGAGTAGCTAACAGGAAATAATCAAATTGAGGGCTGAAATCAATAAAATAGAAACAAAGAGAAGAATACAAAGAATAAATGAAACAAAGAGCTGGTTCTTCGAGAAAATCAACAAGATACACAAACCTTTATCCAAACTATCAAAAATGCAAAGAAAGAAATAGCCAAATTAACAAAATCATAAATGAAAAGGGATATAACAACAAACACTGAGAAAACCCAAAGAATCATCAGGTCATACTTTAAAAACCTATACTCCACAAAATTAGAAAATTTAAAATAAATGTAAATTTTTCTAGATAGGTACCACATACCAAAATTAAATCAAGACCACAAAAATAATTTAAATAAACCTATAACCCCTAAGAAAATACAAGCAGTCATTAAAGTCTGCCAACCAAAAAAATCCCAGGGTCAGATGGTTTCAGCACAGAATTCTACCAGAATTTCAGAGATAATAATAATACTCCTCAAATTGTTCCACAAATAATTAACATAAAACATCTTGGGGTAACTCTAACCAAACAAGTGAAAGACCTGTATGACAAGAACTTTAAGTCCTTGATAAAAGAAATTGAAGAAGAGGCCGGGCGTTGGTGGCGCATGCCTTTAATCCCAGCACTCGGAAGGCAAAGGCAGGTGGATCTCTGTGAGTTTGAGACCAGCCTAGTCTACAGAGCTAGTTCCAGGACAGGCTCCAAAGCCATAGAGAAACCCTGTCTCAAAAAAACCAAAAAAAAAAAGAAAGAAAGAAATTGAAGACGATATCAGAAAATGGAAAGATCTCCCATGCTCTTAGATAGGTAGGATCCACACAGTAAAAATGGCAATCTTACCAAAAGCAATCTACAGATTCAATGCAATCCCCATCAAAATCCCAAAACAATTCTTCACAGACCTTGAAAGAACAATACTCAACTTCATATGGAAAATCAAATATTTTGTTAATATGGATCCTCTCTCTCTCTCTCTCTCTCTCTCTCTCTCTCTCTCTCTCTCTCTCTCTCTCTGACTTCTAGTTAATTTGGAAAAGGGTTTGTCAATCTTACTGATTTTCTCAAAGAATCAACTTTTAATTGATTCATTGTATTTACTTGTTTGTATTTTATTGATTTCAGCCCTGAGCTTGATCATTTCTTGCCATCTGCTCCTTTTAAATGTGCTTTCCTCTTTTTGTTCTAAGTCTTTCAGGTATGCTGTTAAATTACTAGTATGAGATCACTCTCTCTTTTTTTTAATGTAGGCACTTAGTGCCATGAACTTGTCTGTTAGAACTGCCTTTGTGTCCCATAAGTTTGGGTATGTTGTGTATTCATTTTCATTCAATTCTAGAAAGTCTTTAAGTTCTTTATTTCTGTCTTGAAGTGTTTTTCATTCAGTAGTGAGTTGTTCAGGTTCCATGACTTTGTAAACATTCTGTTGTTTATATCCACCTTTGATCTATGTTGGTCAGATATGATTTAGGGTGTTATTTCAATTTTCTTGTATCTCATTGAGATTTTCTTTGTGTCTGAGTATGTGGTCAATTTTGGAAAAAGTTGTGTGAGGTGCTGAGAAGTAGCATATATTCCTTTGTGTTTGGGTGAAATGTTCTGTAAATATCTGTTAGGTCCATTTGGTTTACGGTGTCAGCTCCAGTGTTTCTTTTTGTCTGGAACACCTGTCTGTTGGTGAGACCAGGGTATCAAAGTCACTCACTATCAGTTGTTTGAAGGTCAATATCTGATTTAAGCTATAAAAGTGTTTCATTTGAAAACGTGCTGAGGTGATGTCTATTCTTGATGTTAAAATGTATTTCTTGGATACTGCAAAAGGATGGATCCTGTTTTCATATTCATTCTGTTCATCTGTGTCTATGTATTGGGGAACTAAACCATTGATATTGATAGATATCAATGAACAGTGTTGTTGATTTTGTTTTTGATGGTTGTGGGGGGGACACACAATTCCATTCTTTTGATTTGCTGTCTGAGATTATTTATTTCCTGCGTTTCCTTGGATGTAGTAAACCTCTTTAGGTTTGATTTTTCCTTCTAGAGCCTTCTGCAAGGCTGGATTTGTAAATAGATATTGCTTATGATTTTATTGTGGAATATCTTATTTTACTCTATCTATTGTGATTGAAAGTTTTGCTGGGTATAATAATCTGGGCTGTCATTTTGTGGTCTCTTTGAGTCTGCATCACATCTGTCCAGGCCCTTCTGGCTTTTAGAGTCTCTATTGAGAATCAGGTGTAATTCTAATAAGTTTATCTTCCTATGTTACTTGGTACTTTTCCCTTTCTGCTTTCAACAGTCTTTCTTTGTTCTTATATTTGGTCTTTTCACAGTGTCCCAGATTTCCTGGATATTTCATGCCAGGAGTTTTATAGATTTAACATTTTCTTTGACTGATATATCCATTTCTCTTTTCTTTCTTTCTTTTTTTTCCCTCTGTATAGCAGGTCTGACTCTCCTGAAACTTATTTTGTAGACCAGGCTGTCCTTGAACTCACAGTGATGACCCACCTGCCTCTGTCTCCCCAGAGCTAGGATTAAAGGCATGTGCCACCATCGCCCAGCAGGCATCCATTTCTTATATCCTCTCTTCAGAACCTGAGATTCTCTTTTCCATATCTTTTCCGTATTTTGTTGATGAGGCTTTACCTCTGAGATTCCTGTTCAAGTCCCTAAATTTTTCATTTCAAGATTTCCTTCAGTTTGTGTTTTCTTTACTGATTCTATTTCCACTTTTGGGTTTTGAGTCATTTTATTAATTTCTTTTCACTGTTTGTGTTTTCATAGGCTTCCTTAAGATATTGATTTTATTTCCTCTTTAGGGCCTCTATGATATTCATAAAGGCTATTTTAAGGTCTTTTCCTTGTACATTAGCTATGCTGTAATACTCAAGGCCCTGCTGTGGTAGGGTTGCCGGGCTTTAGTGGAGACAGACTGTCCCAGCTGCCATTGATTGTGGTTTTATATTTGTGTCTAGGCATCTGGAATTAGGAAGTTTGCAATCCTAGATGTTGGCATCTCGTCTTGTTGGGCGAGTGTTTTGTTCGTTGCTTTTTGTTGCCATCTCTGGTCCTTAGGAGAGTTGTGGTGACTCTGTGTTGCCTGGTAGGAATTTCTTCTGGGATCCTGTTAGGTGTGGACACTGGGGTTCCAGGTAAAATGTGTTCCTGGGTATTGGGGGTTGACACTTAGAAGTAGGGATTGGCTAGGATTGAGGGGGTCACAGGAGAGAAGAAAGCAGGGTGTTCCAGGATCTGCTTAGTCCTCTAGGAATTGGAGCAGAGAATAAAGAAGGACTATGACAGAAGGTCTGCTACAGGGCTGGAGATGAGACTCGGGGGTTGGACTTGGAGACATAGAGGGAGATGAAGCTATGCGATCAGCCTACCTGTTTCCCAGGTCACAGTGGCCTGTGAGTTCCCAGAGGATGTCAGCTTGAGTTTGTGGTAGGGGATAAAGCCATGAGTAGAGGAAAGAAGATTGGGAGAAGACCTGTATGATCCACTGGAGAAGGGGGCAGGGGAGGGAAGGGAGATCACAGCAGGTGTTCTGTTGAAGAGCTGGCATGAGGCTGGGGGTTGGATTTGGAGGAGCAGGAGAGGTGAAGATCTTCAGTTAGCCTATCTGTTTCCCTGATCAGATTGCATCTAGGTATTCTTGAGGAAGGTGAAGAATCTTCCAGCCACTTTTGTCTCCCACCTATAATGATATTTTATTTATGTTTTATAAATACAGCTTGCCTGAAGACCATAAGGTAAAACAAAGCCACTAGAGGCCAGGCAGTGCTGTCATAATTGATACAGTTTCTGTGTGGTTATTTCGGGTGTAAGCTAACCGGGTGGCCAGGACAAACAAGTGGGCCCTCTCTCCCTACAACATATGTTAAAATTTGTGCATCTTTTGGCATGCATATCTCGTCTGATGTTACTTGGAGGGGGGTCTTCTTAATCTTCATTTAAGGTCTCGGTTCTCAGAACCACTCAGAGAAGAGAAGACAACACCACCAAAATTAGCCATTCAGGCTGGTGATGTGTGCAGGCTGAAGACCAGTATGCTCCGTTTTCTGCAGGCCATTCCCTCTTTGCCTTCCGTGAGCCATAGCTTATAGCACTTAGGTTTCTGGCTGATGGGCCAGGAAGTTTCCCACTTGTTCCAGAAGTCACCGGTTTAACCTGGGGGTACCAACTGCCCAATGTGAGAGGTGTCTCCCCAATTCAGCAAACAGCCCCAAGATCTGAGCCAGATGGGGAGAACTAGGGAGACCCTGAACTCTGCCTTCGGCTCTTGGTGCTTTCAGACTGTGGCCAGTACCATAGCACCCTGCTGGAGGGAAAGGCTGTGCCAATCAGACCTGCTGTTATACCATCCTGGAACTCCATGGTCTCCATCCTGGATAGCAGTAAATTATTCCCTTCGGGAGGCTGCTCTGGAGAATGAACAGTTCACTGGCTGAGCTGAGGGCTCTCAGTATCCACTGGTGTCCCCATTCCTTACCACAGAGCTTTCTCTCCTTGACCACCTTCCTGCTGCTTAAGCTTCTTGGCTCATCTTGTCCTCTCTGGAACTGCTGTCTTCTACCCACACTGTGACTGAACGACCTCAGGCTCCTTGAGTTATAATTATTTCTTGATTTCAAGTCACCAGAGCAGCCCGATCTCAAACAACTGTCTCCTTCTCAAGATGGTGTCAGACTACAGCTGTCTGAAATATCAGGATTGAGAAAATGGCTCTCTTGCCCACTGTGGGCTTCCCATCCAGCAAAATCAGCCATGAAACTCCTCCTCCTGCCTGTAAGGTTCCATGAGCTGTGGGCTTGTTTGTCCTGTGGCGCGGACTGTCAGAACATCCTTTTGGTTTGCTGTGTCTGTTCATTTTCTACTGTCAGTAAGTTGGTTGTTTCTTTTCTCCTGATCCCTTCCAGCTGAGTTTTCTCCTCTTTTCTAATGCCATAAAGCACTTTCTTCCCTCTGGTGTGAGTATATCCGTAAATCTTATTTCAAGTTTTGCTTCCCACACATCTTATCATGTTGTATTTTCACTTTGACTCAGTTCAAACAACTTGGTAATTTCCCTTCAGCACTTCATTTTTGTCTTATTAAGTAGTTTTCTAATGTTTGGGGATTTCCCAGAGAGGATTCTGTTCATCTCTTACCTATTGCTTCTAGCATCGTAGTATATACTTAATAACATGCTGATGATTTGAAACCTAGGAGGGCTTTTTGATGGTGTAGGAGGCCTTTTAGTGTGGCGAATGGCATGTGTCTGTTGTTGGTTAGCGTGTAGATTAAAGGTCAGTAAGGCCATTAGTTGTTAACGTTCTATAGGGGTTTTGTGAGAGTGTTGTTTGGTTTCGTCTTGTCCTGTGTTTCTGGTCTTGGGTGTTATTGTGGATTAAATGTGGGCCTGGGTAAAGCAGGCAAGTGCTGTGCCGTCGGCCTACAGCCTTTCTGTCAAGTTTTCCTTAGGGGAACTTTTAAATCTCTTACTGTGCCTGTGAGTTTGTTTATGGAATTTTAGTTCTGGCGGGTTTTGTTTTATGAATTTTGAAACGCAATATTTGGCTGTAAAGCATTTGCGATTGTTATACTTTCTCTATGACTGGAAACTTTTCCTGTTCTTAAAAACAAAAACAGAGAAAACCAGCCCTTTGTTCTGAGCACTATCCTTTTCTTTGGAAGTCTACTTTATCTGACATTAACAAACCTTCTCCAGCTTAGATGGAACTTAGGGTGGTATTAATTGATGCATATATATTCTCATCCTTACCTCTATACATATTTTTTTAGCTTACACTTAAAGAAAGTTTCCTCGTTCCACCCACTGAGATAGTGTGCCTGAGCTAATGGGAGCTCACCAAATCCAGCTGGACTGGGACTGAACGAGCATGGGATTGAACTGGACCCTCTGAATGTGGTTCACAATTGAGGCAGACTGAGAAGCCAACAATAATGGCACTGGGATTTGTCTCTACTGCATGTACTGGCTTTTTGGGATCCTATTCTATTTGGATGCACACCTTCCTAAGCCAGGATGGAGGGGAGGGCCTTGTACTTCCCACAGGGCAGGGTACCCAGCCTTCTCTTAGGACTGGAGGGGAAGAGGGGAGGGAGAGTGGGAGGGAAGTGGGAGGAGGGGAGGAAGTGGAAATTTTGAATGGTATTATTTATAAAGTAATAAAAAAAAAAGAAAGTTTCCTCATGGCAGCAGATAGATTAACCCTGCTTTTTTGTTTAATCCAATCTGACAGCTCACCCTGTATTAGAATGGTTAGATCATCTAGATTTAACATTGATGTCAATATGTCTCATTACTACCTAGCCACTAATTTAGCCAGCAATTTCACTTACATAAGAAATACACACAGGTCGGGTGGTGGTGGCGCACGCCTTTAATCCCAGCACTCGGGAGGCAGAGGCAGGCAGATCTCTGTGAGTTCGAGACCAGCCTGGTCTACAGAGCTAGTTCCACGATAGGCTCCAAAGCCACAGAGAAACCCTGTCTCAAAAAACCAAAAAAAGAGAGAGAGAAGAAAATACACACAGAACTAAGCATTTGTTATCTGTTTTTTTCAAATTTTCTGTATTTTTTATTATTGCATATTTGTGATGGACTTTACAAAGTGTGTGTGACCCATGTTTCTTATTTCATGTCATCAGTGTGTGTGTATATGTATATGTATGTGTGATGTGTGTGTATGTATGATGTATGTGATGTGTGTCTGTATATGTATGAGTTTGTGTGTGGTGTGTGGCATTGTGATGTCAGGTGTGTGTGTGCACATGTGTTGTGTCTATATGTGTGTTGTGTGTGTGTGTACAACTCATTTTTCTTCATCCATGTACCACTGGACACTTGGGTTGACTCCCTAACCTGGCCTACCATGAGGAGCAGATGTCTCTGTTGTAAATTACATTAGATTCTTTGGTCACATTCCTGGGAGTGATACAGCTGGATTGCATGGCATGTTCGGATTTAGTTTCTTGATGTAATGATATACCGATTTTCATAGTGACTACACTACTTTATGCCCCACTAGCAGTGTATGGGGCTACACACATGCACACATGCATGAACACATGTACACACACCCTAGTGAGCATTTGTCACAGGCTGTCACAGGTTGTTTGTTTTTGCAGAATTTTATGGCTCTATTTGAGTCCTTTGCTAACTGACTATAATCCTTCATTTCCGTTATTTAAGGATTTATAGTCCTGGGGTTTACCATTGGTTGGTTGTTTTTGTTTTCTGTTATGGCTGGGTGACTTCCTGAAAGGGTCTGCTCACAGGGCACTGCTCACGGGCACTGCTCACAGGGCACTGCTCTTTTGCAGCTCCTGTGTGTCTGAGAAAAAGCTTTATGTTGAACTTACTTTGGCAATGTAGAGATTCAGCTTACTGAGGTGTTTTTCTTTCAACACTTTAAAAATACGCCCCTGCCATCTTCTCTTCTATGTTGTCTCCAGTAGGAAACCTGCCATCTTCCTTACTGTGTTCTGTAAACTTTTCATCTGGATGCTTTTAAATTTCCTCTCAATCACTAGATTTAAAAGTTTGATTTCTGAAGTTCCCTGATGCAAGTTTCTTCATATTCTATGACTGATAATCATGGAGTCTCTTATATCCATGGGTTTGTTTAGTTTTCATCAAAATTTGATAATGCATAGCCTTATTTCCTTAGACACTCTTCCTATTCTGTGTGCCTAGATAACTTGGAAGTCTAAACTTGATTTCCCATCCTCCTAGAATGTCATATGCCACTATTTATTGTTTTATAGCCCTCTGTTTTATTTGGATAATTTAGATAAATGAATCTTCAAGATACCCTGCTCTTCTGTAGGTGTTAATCTGATTTTAATTCCATCCAGGGCACTTTTTAATCTCATATATTACCATTTCAACCTGTTAGACACATTTGTGTCTCTTTTAGACACTGTGCCTTTCTGTGGTTTCCTGATTACTACCAAACCTGAGAGACTTTCCTCTAGTTCCTTACACTCAGAGCATACAGAGATAGTTTTAATATCCCTCTTATTAATTCTTCCATCTGCCATTGTAGGTTGGTTTTTATCCGGTTATGTTTTTCATTATGTTCCTAAAACATAAGGCATATTCCTCTACTTTTTTATATGTCTAATATAGCTGAGGAAAAATGTTTTGAGACACAGTTTCAATGTGTAACCCTGGCCAATCAGGTACTCACTTTGAATTCACAGAGATCCACCTGCCTCTGCCTCCTGAATGCTGGTGTTCAAGGCACATACCACTGTGCCAAGTGTGGTTGGGAAAGTTTTAAAACATCCTAATGACTTATACTATTTTATAATTCCCTGACCTTCATGAGAGGCTATCATTTTCATAATTATATTCCATCAGCTGTCTATGGGGAAATGAAATTAAAGTCTCTTAATAATTGAATTACTCAATAGAGAAAATCGCCCTTGGTGTGTGAGGGTGTAGTCATACGATATTTTTGCCATGTAGGCTAGTTGATGAGGACAGAGAAATCAAAGGGATGTGAAGAAGACATGCCTCCAGAAGGTCTAGAGTACAAGGAAATGAGTCCATCCAAAAATCCCATGACCTTCTAAAGGATCCTAATGCTCAGATGGGATGGCAGCCCCAACTAACACCTTGATTCCAACCCTATGAGATCATCAGGAGGGAATATAATTGGACCTTTTTGGACTTCTGGCCTACAGAACTATGCAATGATTATATTCATTCCCTTAAGCTACATTCTTAGACAGTTTGGTCCTTCTGTAACAAACTATCAGAGACCAGGCAGCCTACAAACTGCACAAATTGCTCTCTCACTGTCCTAGAGGCAGGAGGGCAAAGGTCAGGGGATCTTCATGGATAGGATTTTGTGAAGCTGTCTTCCTGTTTACAGACTTCCAACTTCCAATTGTGTTTTCACATGGTGGAATAAGAGGGACAAAGCACTGGGGTTCCTTTTGTACAGATATTAATGCTTTTCCCAATCTAGTCACCCACTGAAGATTCCTATGACAACTGACATTGTCAATTTGATGGGACCCAGAAACTCCTAGGAATTACCAAACGCACTGTGAGTGCTTATGTGGGTATTTCTAGACTGGGTTTATTGAGATGGAAAGACCGACCCTCCACAT